>JASDQU010372050.1:79337-120215 GCA_032191745.1 Picea mariana | reverse complement strand
TCTATCAACTATTATCATATTTTTTGGATGCCTTGACACTGTACTTTAAGCCTTAGTACAGACTCAGGAACAACACTTGGTATGCAACCAATATTTGGACATTTACTTGCAAAGATAAGTGCTCTCTGTGTTTTCTGTATAATGTTTAATTCCAATTTGTATTTAATTATCTCTAAGATATGTTTTTTTTCAATGTTCATGTCTACTGGTTATTTGTTGTGCATGGCACATTGTTTACAGCTTTATGCTGTAGCATGGATCTTGTCTTATGCATGTGATTTTTATACCTATTAATTAACTTAGAAGTGATTCAAATTGAGATAAGTCACTGTGAAGTGAGTCCCTGGACTACAACATGCCTCACTTGCGGGTTTTTGGGTGTGTTGCAGTCAGATTAAGTGGCATAACCTGGCCTGTTGATGGCTGGGTACATTGTATGAAGGTACAAATTCAGATGGACATGGAGAAGAAAATGAGGAAAGAATGAACGTAGTAGATACCATAAAATTTCTGCAAAAGGATTTCCATAGTTATAAATTTTATAATGAGAGGCTTATGAAATCCAAGGTGTAGAAAGAAGGATTTAAGATCAAGTTAATGACGAGCTTGGACATGGTAGAGAAGAAGATGTATAAGGATACTGAGTTAATCAAATCAGGGAGTCAAATATCTCATGATGAGAGGAGAAGAACATGAATTGTTGGTAGGCATCACCATCACTCCCCAAGGCATTCAACTCAGAGAGCACATCATAGTTAAATTCCATCCCTTGTCAAGAAGCATAAGAGGAGGCATGGAATAAATGAGCTACATGGAGAGATGAATAAGATCAATCCTCCTACATTTTATGGTGATCAATCCTTCTACATTTTATGGTGAACACAATAAGGATGATGATGCAGAGACCTAGTTACTAGGCATGAAGAATTACTTCCAGTTACATAATTATTCCTCACAAGCAGAATAGAGAATTTCCATATATTAGCTCAAAGAAAAGCATCAATGTGGTGGGACCAATTTGTGCAGGTGTAGCACATTGATGAGAAGAAGGTTACTTGGAGGGAATTCAAGAGGTATTTTAAAAATAAATACTAGAACAAACGATACTATGATAAGAAAATGAAGGAATTCTTTAAAATAAAGCTTGGGAGTATGATCATAGATGAGTATGAAAGAAGGTTTTTAGAGCTACTAAAATATGTTTCTTTCATCAAGGATGAACAATTCGAGATTCATAGGTACCTGAGTGGGCTGCCATTTTTTTATCAGTGATAAGATAAAATATGATGATCCCAATACACTAGAGGAAACCATAAGGAGGGATAAATTCCTTTGTGATCAACATAGAGTAAGACCAACTTCCAAAAGGTGTGGGAAGACAAAAAAAAAGTAAGATGGACCAGAGGAAGAAGGGGATCAAGCCACCATTATTCAAAAATAATTATGAGGCAAAGAAAACCTCTACAGAACCGAGAATGATAGAGACAATAGGGAAAAGACTATGGAAACTACCTATTCAATGTTGGGGTTGTCGGGGAGATCATTTGTCCAAAAATTTCCTTCACTGAAGTGAAAAAATGAGGACTTATTATAATGTACATGATGCTAAAACAGTGGAGGACATTGGAAGAAATGTACCAAGTATCTATGTAGCTCTAGATAACAAACAAGTTGAGTTTCAATCACACATGATTGAATTGGAGGGTAAGACCAAGAACCAACCCATTGCTATTTTAATTTATTCAAGAGCTAGTCATAGTTATCTAGATCCTAATATGGTGGAAATATTTCAATTGCCAAGAAGAAAGATTGGAAAACCTTGGTTAGGAAATCTATATACAAGAGCTAAAAGGAAAATCAATGATATGGATAAGGCATTTCCAATGGACATGAATGGACTAGGCACAAGAGAAAATTTGAATATCATACCTTGGGCTCATATGATTGCCTCAAGGATATGGATTGGTTGGACAAGCATCATGCTATCCTAGATTGTTATAATAAGGAATTTACTTTCTTGGATGAGGAAGGGAAGTTGAGGACAATTAAGGGAATTTCTAGGGTAGTAACCATCAGATAAGTTTCAGCGTTGCAATTGAAGAAAACTGTTAGGAAAGGGTGTCAAATAATTGCAGCACACACGAAAGATGAACCTAAAGATAAGGTGCCAAGTTTTGAATATTATGTAGTCCTAAAGAAGTTTGAAGATGTATTTAAAGAAATACTGATATTTCCACCCAAGAGAGATATTAATTTCTCCATTAATATGATGTGTGGAGAAACCCCATTATCCAATCCTCCTGGAAGGATGAGCACACTAGAACTAAAGGAAGTACAAATGAAAATTGAGGAGCTTCTGAAGAAAGGGTATATATTCCCAAGTGTGTCAATGTGGGGTGTCCCAATGTTGTTTATGAAAAAAAAGGATGGTATCTTGAGAATTTGCATTGACTTCACGTAGTTGAAAAATCTAACTATGAAGAACAAGTATCATTTGGAAAGGATAGATTACCTCTCTGGTCAACTAAAAGATGATAAGATATTCTCCAAGATTGATCTCAGGTCATGCTATCATCAGGTAAGAATTAAAGAAGAAGACATCAGCAAGACAACCTTTAGAAAAAAGGTATGGTCATTATGAGTTCACAGTGGTGCCATTTGGGTTATCAAATGCACCAACTATCTTCATGTGCTTAATGAATGGTATTTTGAGGGATTACTTAGATAAGTTTTTTATTGTATTCCTAGATGAAATTATTATATATTCTAAGTCAAAGGAAGAGCATGGGAATCACTTGATGATGGTATTACATGTATTGAGGGAGAATCAATTGTATTCCGAATGGAGAAAGTGCTCATTCTACCAGAAGAAAATTCATTATTTGGGGTATATCATTTCAAAGGAAGGAACAATAGTGGACCCAGAAAAGATAAGGGGCGCCATTGAGGGGTGGAAAAAACCAAGAATTGTCTCTAAGGTGAGATTATTCATGGGACTTTCAAGTTACTACAGAATATTCATTGAAGGATTCTCAAAGATTGGACACCCAATCACTTCGTTGCAAAACAAGGGTGTGAAGTTTGAGTGGAGATCAGATTGTGAAAGGAGTTTCCAACACTTGAAGAATTTACTCACAATTTATCCAATATTAAAGATTATTGATCCAAATGAAGACTTCATTGTATGCAATGATGCATGTAAAGAAGGACTGGGTGGAGTTCTTAGTCAGAATGGGCATGGTGTATGCTATGAATCAAGGAAATTAAAGGAGCATGAAAGACACTATGCTACTCATGATTTAGAATTGGCAGCCATAGTGCATGCCTTGAAGATGTGGAGGCACTACCTCATGGGGAAAATATTTGAAGTAAGGACAGACCATAGTTGTATGAAATATTTATTTGGACAACCAACTTTAAATGCCAGGAAAAGTAGATGGTTGGAATTTTTGAGCGAATATGATTATGATATTAAGCATATCAAAGGTAAAGAGAACAAGGTGGATGATGCACTTATCATGAGGGTGCATGAGATGCATTCTACATCCATTAGCATGTACCAATACTATTTGAAGGAAAAAAATTTAGAGGCTGCAAAATTAGATCAGAAATACATGGAGGTAAAGAAAAAATTTCAGAAGGGTAATTTGTAGCAGAAAAGTGAAGAATATAAGATGGGAAAGGCTGAAATTCTCATGTACAAGGGCATAATTTATGTGCCAAATTCTCAAGAATTGAAAAATATAATTTTAAAATAAATGTACAATTTACCTTATGATGGACACCCAAGTTACCCAAAATCTATTGCAGCTGTCAAGAGCCAATATTATTCTCCAAGTATGAAGAAATAGGTTGTTGACTTTTTTTCCTAGTGTTTGGAATGTCAAAAAGTCAAGGCTAAGCACAAACACCCAACTATTATGATACAACAATGACCCATTCTTGAGTGGAAATGGGAAGTTGTAACAATGGATTTCATTAGAAATATGCCCATAACAACCAAGAAATTTGTTTCCATCATGGTGGTGGTGGATAAGCTTACTAAAGCTACCCACTTTGTTACAATAAAGATCACTCACAAGGAAGGAAACATTGCTGATACTTATATGAGAGAAATTTCTCAACTACATGGTATACCAAAGATAATTGTGTTTGACAAAGATTCTCTAACATAGATCCAAAATTTACATCAAATTTTTGGAAAGGATTATTCAAAGGATTTGGGACCAATCTAAACTTTAGCACAACCTATCATCCATAGTCAGATGGGAAAGAAAAGAGGGCGAATCAAGTGATAGAAGAAATGCTAGGGACGTATGTGATGGATAAACCATCAATATGGGAGGATTACTTACATTTAGTGGAGTTTACTTATAAAAATGGGTATCAATAATCTATAAGGATGAGCCTATTTGAGTCACTTTATGGCATACAAAGAAACATGCAAGTGAGATAGGATAACCTAACATGTAGAGTAGTGGTTGGACCAGAATTACTCAGGGAAATGGAAGAGAAGATGGTGAAAATAGAATTTAAAGGATTCCTGGGATAGGAAGAAAAGCTATGTTGATAAAGGAAGAACTCATAGAATGTTCAAAGTGGGTGACCATGTGTTCTTGAAAGTAAAAGTGATGCAAACCCACACCACTCCTAGGGGTTCATGCGACCTCCCAGTCTAAGGATTGTTCACACTAAGGATATAGATTATCTATTGGGCCCTTACTGAGCCCTCAAAATGCTTCTCCATAGGCCTTTTCCCCTTTCCCTGAGTGCAAGTTTGTGTTCATGAGGGTTTATTTACCAAAGAGGGGAAATCCACGTGATCTCAGACCAAAACTGTAGACTAAAACTTTGAATGGTGGGAACTCCATCACTTCGGAGCTTTGATATTCAAGAGTTCCAACAAAAAAAAATTACAATCCTCTCGAACATCCAATACACGAATGCCTGAACAACAACGAAGATCAATGACTCTCAATGTGTTCTGTGATCTACGGTTCACAGTATTTCGGGACTCCAGACTTCAAGAGTCTTACCCTCCCCAACACACAATTCGTCTAAATGCGTGAACTCTGAATTAGCAGATCGGATGGTTGACACTTACCTCAGATCGATGGTCTCTATTCACTCTGCGCTCTGGGCTTCAGAGATTTCCGCAACACAACATCTTGAATCCTTCGGAGTGTCAAATTGAAAAAATTGCGAAGGCATCTCAATCAACAGTCCACACATCCACACCAATGGACGATCGAGATCTACTCCAGCCATCAGGGCTTTGAGAGTTCTCGAGTCTTAACACTTTATGCCTCCGTTCTYTCRGATTGTCGAACTTCCAAATAACTGCCAACCTTCTGACATGTGGCGTAGATGCCAACGGTCAGGATCCTCTCCAAACTTTGGATCTTCAGGGATTTGTCATGCTCTCACCTCAACACCTACAATTTGTCAGATAGCCGGGCTTCCARACCATGCTTGTTCTGCAGACATGTGTCCTCACCAATATATGGTCGAGATCAATTTTGGATCCCTGAACTTTGGGAAATTTGTATTCTCTACAACACTTACCCCAAAACTTATGAATTCAAAAATTTTGAGGGGCTTCAAGGGTTCTCATCCATGCACTTTCTCCATATCTGACAATAACAAAAGATCTTGGCTCCCTCCGAACAAATGTCATCCACTTGTCCTCTAAACAAAATGATTTATTTCTCCAAGGACCTTTTCCCACTATTCCTCTTGAGCTTTATCACTCTAAGTGATTCAAACCTCCGACACACTCCTTGTGCCACTCCTTGAAAACTTAAGGCTTGAAGATTTGTTTTTGGAAAATCCTCCTGTGCACTCCTTGTGCTCGTCCTCCTTGAGAATATTTCAACACTTGAATAAGTGTTGGCCCTGTGCACACCTTGCACGGGTATCCTCGAGGCTTTATACTCCACCAAGTATACGTGCACTCCTTGCACTCACTCCTTCAAAATTTCACACTATCTCTCTTGAGAAAATGAGTCTAAAATGACTCTACCTTTGCACACCTTGTGTGGCCATTATGCACACCTTGCGTGGCCACTATGCACACCTTGCATGGCCATTGTGCACTCCTTTCAAAATTTAAACTTGAAGAACATCAAAGGTTCATTCATTCAACCATGAAATACACACAGACATATAAAAAACATGAAAAACACAGATAACATAACATTACCCAAATTAAATCAGAGATAAGAAAACTCAGACATTTGTTAGCAATTCTCCTCTATTATATTCCTTCAGTAAAACATTTACAAAGTGTTCTTGTAGCTCTCAACTTCTCTACTTCAACAAAATAACAAAATAAACTTCAACAAAAGTTACAATAATCTCTAGCATCCTCTTTTGGGCATAGATTACATAAATTTATACATGGAGGGGCTTCTCGAGCCTTCCTTCCAACTACTCTAGTTTTTTCACATCATAATTAAAGCATTCTACCACTAAGGTTTATTAGAATAAATGGATAATTACAACACATATATGAGTTAATGCTCAATATCTGTACAATCCTACAACTAATTAAGGCAATTACAATCTAATGTGATCTCAATCAATGGCTCAAGCCTCAAAACATTAAAGGGACTTTAATCACAATACTTTAAAAATAGTAAAAATTATGTGCTTTCCTTGGGATCCAAAATAGTTTGAATGTTTGCACCGAATGATGAGCTATCCTCCAATTGGCCTCATTGAACATTGATGGCGATGCTCATCCATCATACTCCTATGGAAAAAAAATTCATGGAATCCTGTCCATGAGTTCCTGCACAGGATTTCCATGCTTCTAGATATCAATTTCAATTATCCAACTAACAAATTCTGTTGGATAATCTTTCCACTTAACCAAATACTCATAATAAAATTTTCTCATGGTCTTCTTAGAAATCCTCTTGTCTAAAATATTCTCTATCTATGGATTCTCTTCTATGGGAATCCATCGTTGTCGTTGAATCTCCTAATGGTCATCTGTCCCTTTTGCATCATCCATCCCGTAAGGATATAATTCTGCTACATTGAATATTGGCGATATTCCAATGTCCTCTATCAGTTCAATCTCATAACCATTTGCAACAAATTTTATGAGGATCTTACAAGGTCCTATCTTCTTCATCTTCAACTTATTATATTTCCCTTTCGGAAACCTTTCCTTCCTCATATGTGCTAAGACTTGATCTCTAATTTAAAAATTTACCTCTCTTCTTCTATGGTTTATTATTATTTTAAATCTCTGGCTTCTTTCATGTAGTTGTCCCTTAATTTGATCATGCAACTTTTGCATCTCTACAACAAAATCCTCTGCTCCTGCACTTGGAAATATATCTCGTCCAAAATATCTCAACTCCAAAATTCCTCTTGGAAACATCCAATATACTATCTGGAATGAATTCTTACCAGTGCTTCTATTTGGTGAGTCATTATATGCAAACTCTGCTTGGGGAATAATTTGATCCCAATGATGGTTATGTTTAGTGACCAAACTCCTTAACAGATTCCCTAAGCTTCGATTCACTACCTCAGTCTATCCATCTGTTTGAGGGTGATATGTTGAACTAAAAGAAAAACTTGTTCCTGGCTTCTTCCACAAAGTCCTCCAAAATTTTCCCACAAATTTAGTATCTTTGTCTGAAACTATACTCTTTGGAAACCCATGCAATCTCAGAATCTCCTTGAAATTTTTTTTTTCTATGTGAGTAGCATCGCTGGTTTTGTGACACGGTATGAAATGTGCCATCTTTGAAAATATGTCAACCACTACAAAGATCAAATCACTTCCTCTCTCGATTCTTGTAAATCCGAGAATAAAATCCATACTTATGGCATCCCAGAGCCTATCTAGAATAGGCAATGGTTTATACAATCCAATGTTCCGCTTCTTTCCCTTAGCATATTGTAAGATTCTCCATATATCCATGAATTTATTCACATTGGACCTCATACCTAGCCAGTAGTATGAAAAAATCAACTGTGCATACATTTTATCATGGCCAAAATTTCCATCCAATCCTCCACTATGCTTCTCCTTTAGCAAATTTTACCTCTCTATTCATTTAGGGATACACAACCAAATTCCTTTGAATAACATTCCACCTTGCATTAGATACTGCGTCCATTGATTCCTATCCCTTAGAAAAGAGTTCTCACATGTTTCATAAGCTTCTTTGAAATCAGGGTCTTCTTGATACATCTCCTCGAGGTGTTCAAAACCCAATGTCCCCACTTAGAATTAATGCAAGATCAAACATCTCTTGCTCAAATCATCTTCAACGTTTTTAATGCTTCCACCAATATTCTTGATAAAAAAAGTAAAATTATGCATGAATTCTTCCCATTTGGCATGTCTGTAGTTCAATTTCTCTTGTCTGCTTATAAACTACAAAGCATGATTGTTAGTATATAAAAAAAACTCTTTAAGGATAAGATAATGCATCTATTTTTTCAAATCTTTAATCACAACATACAACTCCTTGTCATATGTGGAATAATTCCTCTTAACATGATTCAAATTCTCATTGAAATAAGCAGTAGGCTTATTGTCTTGACTTAAAAATGCACCAATGGCCACTCCACTAGCATCACATTTAACCTGAAAAGTCTTCTTAAAATCTAGCAGAAATAAAACAGGTTGTTCTATTGTCTTTTCTTTTAACACTCTAAATCCCTTCTTAGCCTCTTCTATCCAATTAAAATATTTATTCTCTTTCTCTATGGTGTCCAGGATGGGTACACAAATACTCTTGAAATTCCTGATGAATTTCTTGCAAAGACTCAACAACCCATGAAAACTCCTTACTTAAAAAACACTTCTTGGACAAGGCCAATCTCTTAATTCCCTCGCCTTCTCTGGATCCATCTTCAATTCATTTGAAGATATTACGAACCCAAAATATACAAGTTTTTTTTTCATAAAAGAACACTTCTTCAAATTCACCAACAACTTCTCCTATTGTAACCTCCTCAATACCATCTTCAAATGTCTCAAGTGCTCCTCCTCAGTCTTAATGAATATTATAATGTCATCTAAATAAACAATAAAAAACTTACCAATAAAATATTTGATTACTTCATTCATTAACCTCATAAATGTACTTGGGGCATTTGTCAATCCAAACAACATAACAATCCACTCATACAGTCCTTCATTCATTTTGAATGTTGTTTTCCATTCATATTCCTCCCTCATCCTTATCGGGTGATAACCACTCTTCAAGTCTATCTTGGAAAACTAGCTAGATCCATTCAATAAATCCATTAAATCATCCATTCTGGGTAAAAAGAATCTATACCTGATGCTTATCTTGTTGATGGCTCTAGAATTTGTGCACATTCTCCAACATCCATCCTTTTTTGGACTCAACACAGTTCATACAACAAACATGTTCAAACTTTCTCTGATCAATCCTTTATCCAACAACTCTTGGAATTGATTCTTTACCTCTTCATTCTCTCGAGGGGTCAATCTGTATGCTTCGTTATTTGGAAAACTTGGTCTCGGAATAAGGTCAATATGGTGATTGATACTCCTGATGGGTGGTAAAGAGTGATGTATCTCATCCACCACAATATCAACAAACTAATATAATAACTCATGTACTTCTATAGGAAAATCGTTCATAGATATGCTTATGAGAATGACTCTTGGATTACCTACAATAGCAAGTTGGATTTCCTCTTCCTTCTTGAATTCATTCAAGATTTCCTTCCCACTCATGAGAAGTATAATAGGAATAGATTCCTCTTTGACTTATTTATCTTCTATTGGAAACAACATATGTTTACACCCATTTTTCTCAAGGGTATAAGTATTCTTCCTCCCATCATGTAGGACATTACTGTCATATTTCCACGGTATTCCCAATAGAAAATACCAAACAACCATGGGTATAACATCACATAAAAATTCATCTCTATAACCACCTACCTTAAACTCAACCTTACATTGTTGACTTACCATAAATTGATTTCCTTTCTGCAACCACAACACCTTGTATGAATTCGGATCTTTAGTCGTCTACAACTTCATATTTTCCACCATCTTTGTGGATACCAAGCTATCAATACTTCCACTGTCTATGATCACCTTGCATACACTATCTATGGTCTTGCAAAAAGTTCTAAAAAAACTATTCCTCTGGACTGGTTCTCATTCTTTCTTCTCTGGCTTCAAAAGTACTTACCTCATCATCAATGATCTTACTTCTTTCGCTACTTCTGCCTTCATATCTGTCTCCACATTCTTCTTCTATCCTTTAGAAATGTGAGCCTTTCCACCTCCTACATTTTTATTTTTAGGATATTTCCAAGACATGTGTCCCATTTTTCCATAGGAATAACACTTCACTTCTCCTCCTTTGCCTCTTCCTCTTCATTTTGGAAAAGAATATCTTCCTACATAGTTTCCTCCTCTAGAACTTCCTCCTCTCTCTATGATATCTTCCAGCCTCTTCCCCGGGCTTCTAAAAATTTTATTTGATGGTTCCTCTTCCTTTGTTAGGACTCTTTCCTTTGTTATGTTGACTCTGTTTCCTTGCCAAATTTTACTCTGCTTTCAAGGATACCTGATAAGAATCTTCCATAGTTCTAATTTTCATCATGCTAATATCATCCTCAATTTCATATATGAGGCCATTAATGTACCTGGAAAATTGACCTTCATCATTCTCTCTATGTCTTGCTCTTATGTTCATCTTGTAAAACTCTTCTGTGTACTCTTTCACTGAAAACCCTTTCTGTCTCAGATTTTGTAACTTCCTCAATAGATTTGTCTGATAATCCTTAGGTATGAAATTAGCCTTCAATTTAGCTACCATCCTATCCCAATTCTTGTTTTTAGACTTACCTTTGCATCTTCTGTTAGCTTACAATTTGTCCCACCATAACGCTGCATGTCTCTTCAATCTGGTTACTGCATGCTTCACCTTCTTTTCATCATCAATCTCCTCATAGTCAAATTACTTGTCTAAATCACTTATCATGTCAATCATTTCTTCCACATTTAAATTTCCTTCATTCTTTGGGAATTCTATCTTGGCTCTAGTTCCCAACTTGAAAACAACTCTCAATAATCGCTCCTTTATTGTTTGTTCTCCTGCAACTTCTTCTTCTTTGACATATTCATTTTCACTTTCACTAACGTCACCCGCATCAGGCTCTCTTATTTGCACTATCTCCATGGAATCCAACCTCACACGAAGTTGTCTCACTTCCTCTCCCATGGCTACATTAACTACTGGTCTCTCTTTGCATCTTCTTGGTGGTATGGTTCTAAGTTTTCTTTCACATAGATATTAATTCGGGCTTTGAAACCACTTGATGCAAATCCCCATGACTCCTAGGGGTTCATGCGACCTCCCAGTCTAAAGATTGTTCACACTAAGGATATGGATTATCTCTCAGGCCCCTATTGAGCCCTCAAAATTCTTCTCCACGAGCCTTTTTCCCTTCCCTTGTGTGCAAATCTGCATTCACGAGGGTTTATTTACCTAAGCAAGGAAATCCACATGACCTCAAGGAAAAACCATGGGATAAACATTTGAACGATGGTAACTCTGAGACTTCAGAGATTTAGGCTTCGAGAGTTCCAACAACTAAAACTTACAATCCTCCCGAACGTCGAACACATGAACACCCGAACAATGGTGGAGATAAAGAACTCTCAATGCTCATCGTGATATATGGTTCACAGTATTTTAGAACTCCAGACTTTGGGAGTCTTACCTGCTCCAACACACAATTCCTTTGAATGCGAGAATTCCAAATTAACAGATCATACAGTTGACACTTACCTCAGATCGATTGTCTCTATTTACTCCATGCTCCGGGCTTTGGATATTTCTACAAGAAAACACCTTGAGTCCTCTGGAGTACTGAACTAGTGAACTCGCGAAGGGGTTTCAATCAATGGTCCACACATCCACACCAATGGATGATTGAGATATACTCCATTCTTCGAGGCTTCGAGAATTCTCTATTCTTAATACTTTACACCTCCATTTTCCTGGACTATCAGACTTTCAAATAACTACCAATCTTTCGACACGTGGCCCTAAGGCCAACGGTCAAGATCCTCTCCATACTTTAGAGCTTCAGGGATTTCTCATGCTCTCACCTCAACACCTCACATTTGTCGGATAACCGGACTTTCATACCACGCTTGATCTGCGGACACGTGTTCTCACCAATGGACGGTCCAGATCGATTTCAAATCCTGGGACTTCGGGAAATTTTTCTCCTCTACAATAATTACCCCAAAACTTATGAATTTTCAAAGTTAGAAGGACTTCAAGGGTTATCACCCACACACCTTCTCTAGATCTGATGGTCATGAAAGAGCTTGGATTCCTCTGAACATATATTGTCTGCTTGTCCTATAAATGAAAGTATTTCTTTCCTCCAAGGAATTTTTACCCCTATTCCTCTTGAGATTTATCACTCTAAGTGATTCAAACCTTTGGTGCACTCCTTGCACTACTCCTTGAAAACTTAAGGCTTGAATATTTTTTTTTGGAAAATCCTCTTGCGCATTCCTTGCACTCGTCCTCCTTGAGAATATTTCAACACTTGACTAAGTGTTGGCCCCGTTCACACCTTCCATGGGTCTCCTCGATATTTTATACTCCACTGAGTATGTGTGAACTCCTTGCACTCACTCCTTCGAAGTTTCACACTATATCTCCTGAGAAAATGAGTCTGAAACAACTTTGCCTTCACACACCTTTCTCGACCACTATGCACTCCTTGCACTAGGACTTTCAGAAGAGAAACAATTGAAACATGCATAACATCAAAGTTTCATTCATTAAACCATGATATACACATGGGCATATAAAACACAAGAAAACACAGAAAACATGAAATTACCCAAATTAACTCAGAGATAAGAAAACTTAGACATTTGGAAGCAATTCTCCTCTATTATATTCCTTCAAAAAAACATTTACAAAGTGTTATTGCAGCTCTCAACTTCTCTTCTTCAACAAAATAACAAAATAAACTTTATCAACAATTACAATAATCTCCAACATCCTCTTTTGGGCATAGACTACATAGATTTATTCATGGAGGGGATTCTCGAGCCTTCCTTTTGACTACTTTAGTGCTTTCAAATCATAATTAAAGCATTCTAACACCAAGGATTATTACAATATATGGATAATTACAACACATATATGATTCAATGCTCAATATCTGCACAATCCTACGCATAATTAAGGAGATTACAATCTCTTGCAATCTCAATCAATGGATAAAGCCTCAAAACATTAAAGGGCCTTTAATTACAATACTTTCTAAATAATAAAAATGACACGCTTTCATTGGGATCAAAATAGTTTGAATGTGCAAGTTGGATGTTGATTTGTCCTCCACTTGGCCTCATTGAACGTTGATGGCGATGCTCCTACATCAAAAATCCAAAAGAAGTTCCCTGAAGTTGGGAAATTGTTCAAAGATGGTAGCTCGTTATTGTGGGTTGTTTGAAATCCTGGAGAGGATTGGTCCTATATCATACATTCTTGCCTTACCTGCAACAATGTGTATTCATAATGTATCTAATGTATCATTGATTAAAATGTATGTACCCGATTCTAATCATGTCATTGATTGGAATGTGATGCAAGTGGAGTAAGAAGACAACTTTCCAGTGCAACCGGTTTGCATATTGGATCAGAATATCAAGCAACTCCAGAATCGAGCCATAGGGATATTAAAGTTCCAATGGACCTCGTACAGTCTCGAGGATGAAACTTGGGAGCATGAGGATGCAATGCAAGAAAAATACTCGCATATTTTTGGAGACTTTTGAAGTTTTAATTTTATATGTGTATATATTGCATTGAGGACAATACATAAATAAGGTGGATGGGAGTGTAATACCCCTATGTTGAACCTCAATTGTACATATAAATGTAAATAAACACATAGGCTAGTGAGCCGAGGTATTTTGGGTTAGCGTGCCTTTGTGTATATTTGTTATGAGGCAAGAGTTCTTGTGTGGTTAGTAGGTTTTGGAGCCAGATGATAAAATGGATAGTGAGCCATCATTGTAATATGTAATCACAGAAATTTTTTAAAGAAAACACATCACTTCTATAGAAAAACCATGTAAAAGAATACGGGAGGATAAAATCCATTAGGAATGGAAAGGGGTCTAATATTCTAGGAAGGGGCTAAGCTAGAGGGATTAATCCCAGAGGAATATTATATCAGTATTCATAAGGTCTGAAGTATGGATATAACTTTATGTTCCTTGAGATTCATGTGTCATTAATGGAACATGCATATATATTTGGGTATTTAGTGCATTTCCCCATCATTCTTACCATTTCACTCATCCATGCTACCGATTATACTTGTACTTGTACCTGGTAAGTTTAGAGTTGAAGAAGCGGGTGGTGAGGCTAGTATGTGGAAGACGTGGGTTGTTAGGCCCATGGTCAAAGAAGTGGGTTGTCATGCATGTGGTAAAAAAAGAGGGTTGTTAGGCTCATGAGCATTATATCCAGGTGAGGGAACTGATGGGAGTTAATTTCAAATGTGCCAAGCTACAACTACAGGGATATGCGACTCCCTATATGGCCTGTTGTTGAAGCCCCATAAAGGAAGTGGGGTAGCCGGAAGACTATTGTGATCTGGATTATTTTCGGCATGAAATGAGAGAAGAAATATAACACAGAAATGCACAGAGATATTGCAGGAGATACAATAATATAACATAGATATATCAAATATGTAAGAAAAGGCACATATATACAGTAATACACAATTTCTATTAATGAGCAAAATGTACAAAACAATAGAAATACAGAGTGAAAGACTCACTAGAATGGTGGTATCTTATCTTTGAGAAGAGATGTGATGGATACTCGCATTCTCAAGAATATGATTTTACAATGAGGCTCCAAAGGCACTTTTATCATAAAGAAAATCCAAAATCCTAACCCTAGAATATGAAAAGCCAACAATTTTGTTGACCTTGTTTTGAGTAGTTTGGTGTATCAACTTCCCAGGGGTGTAACTTTGGAATATGATCTCCGTTTGGGGAACAAAATATCTCGTTGGAAATGTATCGTCGAGGATATTCATTTTGGGTGATCCAATAGAGCCTTTATCTATCATTAAGGTTCTCGATCCTGAAAAAAAACTTCATTTAGGCCCTCAAAATGGCCCCAGAAGTTTAGAAACCAAAAAACTACTAAAAAGAGTAAGTTGCTAGAAAATTATTTTGAGATATTTGGAATAGCTAAGTGGCCACTATTATACACCTGGATCAATCCTCCATCCTTTGGAAGCAATGGTATCCATTGCGTTGAGCTCCCGAGGGAGTGGGAAAATAGTTTTTTTAATCTTCATCTTGATTATTTGCTTGCGTTGTTGGAGAAGTTGCGCTACTTAGCTTGTTAAATGATGTCACAAACCTATGGATGGAAGGGTTGGAAATTTTTAACTAGTTCATATACATGATATGACTATGTGTAGAAGAAATCCTTGCGCTTTTCTTCAATATTTTTAACCTGCTTTTGCTACACAAAAGGTGCTTGGACTGAGGCTAAAGTAGTTGCGATACTATTTTGTTTTCCTTCTGAATAGACTTTGAAGAAGATGAAATTTGTAGCATGAGATAATACCTTGCGACACTATTTATGTGGGACAGTAGTTGGAACTACCTCTTGTATCATGTAGAGATGACCTCCCAGAGTAACAATGACACTACAGGGTCGATACTCATAGATAACATGACACTTCCACACATATTACTGTCCCAAGAGAACATCAAATGCATCCAATGGGGAAACATCACATAATACCTCATCCTTGAAGGGATTGTTACCGTATAACAACTGACATTATTGGCTGACACAAAGATCTCATCCCTGGAAAAGCCACTCGATATTGTAAGGTTGTAGGTGTGGTGTCTTCGACAATCCCAACTATTTGATGACCTATGTTGATATGAGCTTCTTCTAGCTTCCACTATCAAAAATAAAATGTAGCGGGGTCCCCTTCACTCACATCTGTGAATGAAAAAGGTGCTCCCCTTCTTCAGGACCTATTGGTTCTTCTAGTTGAATTGTTGTGTTCGCAACAACAACAGTGGGGTTTGCATCGATGATTTTTCTTTTCCCATTATTTTCTTCATCAGATTCTGAATCAGGGTTTGAATCCTTATCTTCTATCTCAACCATGAATGATTTTTTTGAGTGACATTCATGAGTGTTGTGCCAAGGGATTTTGTGGAAACAGCACCACTTTACAGTTTCCTTCTTCATCTTTCTGTTACCCTTCATTTCATCTGGCTTGGATTGGTTTTGTGAAGGATGGTTGTTAGGGACATCTTTTCTAGTCTTTGGTTTTTGTAGTTTTGCAGACTTGAACTCTTTCTTGTTCCAGTGCTTAAATTTCTGCTCGATTTTAAAAACATATCGATAAGCAACACCCAATGATGACATGTCGAGAAAACCCATTTCAGTTTGGATGTGTCTCTCTAGAGCCCCATCATATTTCAGAACCAAATTTCACTCAACATCTTTGATACCCAGCTTGGTGTGCAAGGTATGGAAGGTATTGGTGAACACTGACACTTCTTGGCCCCTCTCTTGATGCAGTGTGGTCCATCTCATGTACTGGTTGTCATAGTTACCAATAGGGTAATATTGTTCCTTGACCACATCCACAGAAAAATCCCAAGTTTTCTCCAAGTAAGTTTCCCACCAATTTTTGACATGGGGGAGATCCTTAAGGAGTGCGAAGGTGATCATTCCCCTATGAAAAAATTTATGAACAAAGAAATAACCTTCTAGCAGATTTAACCATTTTTCTAGGGCATTCACATCTATCTGACCTTCATATATGGGAATATAAAAATTGACTTGTACCTTGAAAGGAGAGGTTCTTCCAAAGTGGCTGCTTGATGAAGATGTTCCTTCTTTTAACGAAAGGTATTGAAGGATGTGGAAAAAATTATCCATCATTTTTTCCCTCTGTCGCGTGAGATCTTTCTCAAGAAAAATATTGATATACTATTCTACTTTGTCATTTTTATTTTCTTCTTCCATGGAGGGTTTATTGGGTGTGCCAGAGCGATTTTCCTCAAGAGAGACAAGATCGATACCAAAATTTCTATACTGTGACCTCGTCGAAGACATGCACTAAAAAAACGATTAAGAGTAGCCTTCTTTGATACCACTAATCCAAATTATTTTTGGCACTAAATGAGAGTGGAGATATAATATAGAAATATATAGAAATATTTAAAATGAGATAATAATATAACATATATATATATATATATAGAATATATAACAAGAGGCATAGATATACAGTAATACACAATTTCTAATAATGAGTGAAATGTACAAAACTATAGAAATATAGAGTGAAAGACTCGCTAGAATGGTAGCAACTTATCTCTGAGAAGACATGTGATGGCTACTCGCATTCACAAGAAGATGATTTTACAATGAGGCTCCAAATTCCTTTTTATCATAAATAAAATCCAAAACCTTAATCCCGGAAGATGAAAATCCAACAATTTTGTGGACCCTGTTTTGGGTAGTTTGGTGTATCAACTTCTTGGGGATGTAATGTTTGCATACGATCTCTATTTGGGGTGAACGATAGCTCATTGGAAAGGTATAGTCGGGGAGATTCATTTTGGGGATCAATCAAATCCTTTGAAAATAATTTAGGTTCTATATCCAAAAATAACTTCATTTACTCCCTCAAAATGGCCCCAGAAGTTTAGGAACTGAAAAAATGACTAAAAATAGTAAGTTGCTAGAAAACTATTTTAAGCCAATTGGAATAGGTGGTTGGACACCGATATGCACCTGGATCATATTGAGTAAATATGGGGCACACTTCCTGGGGTGGGACATGCAAGTGGGGGATGAGGGACTATATAATGGTTTCTAGGTGCCAAGATATAACTGCAGGGCTTTGAGACTCTTTGTTTGGCCTGTTGTTGAATCCCTGGAAGGGAAGTGGGGAAGCCGATGGAATATTGAGAAGATAAGAGTCACACTTCCTAGAGTGGGACATGAATATGGGGGATGAGGGACTATAGGGTGGTTGCTAAATTTGGCACCTGAATATGAGAATTACTATTGATTGACAGACCTTACACTAGTTTAGAACATCCTTTTACTGGGTAGAGTTTATCCCCAACTTGGGGGTGACCCACTGTTGAGATGATGAGAAATGTGGTCTATGGATAGGAGGAACATGGAATTTTTTCATGCAATTGGTGTTTCTTTCATGAGATAACTTTCTATCATGTTCTTATTACGATTACTTTGTGTGTAATTATGTGTTTTCTATTATGGAATATTTGTTATTAATTATATGTATGAATTGTTATTGTTGTGTGTTGTTTTTATTTTGCATAACTTTGTTCATATGCATAGCACATATTTAAATTTAATGGTATCAGAGTGGTAAAATAGATTTTTTTGTGTGGCTTGGCCCAACCTAGGTGTTTGGGGACGTTACAATGTGGTATCAAAGCTACAATTGAGATATTTTTATTTGGTCTGGCCCAACTTGTGTGGTTGGGTACGTTACAAACATAGTCCCATCCAAGGATCAAATTAAATTCCAAGGGGAAGTGGACTATCATAACATCAATAGATAGAAATTTCACTCCTAAGGTGATGTGTAGATGATGAAGGATCCCTAATGGTTTTCTAGATCTTCTATTAAAATGTCACAGATGATGGGTCGTCGACACAAGCTGAGGGGGACCCATATATTTCCAATTAGTTGAGGATAGAATTCTAATAGAAGCGCCTTCATCAACAATAGTTCTATGTACCATGATCGTGTCACAAACTTGCATGATAATTTGGAAAGGCAGGTAGGAAGGAAGGCACGACTCCATCAGACTATTCTAGTCAAAGGAAATGACCTCAATATTTCGAGGGGGTTTCATTAAAACGAGTGAAATTCCCCCTTATCCGAAGGAATATTAAGTGACAAGAAATACTTGAGCTCTATCCCCTTCACTCTCTAAGGGAAGAGTGGGATCGATCGAGGATTGTATTGGACCAACCACTTTTTTAACTTCACTCTCCTAGGGGAGAGAAGGATCGACCAAGGATGGAATCAGACCGACTAATTCATCAACCAATAGTTGGTTGGATGAATGTTCATGGGAAGCAACCAAAGGCTGTTTCTAGGAAATAACAATGTCTTCCAAAAATTGCGAAGCTTCATCCATATGAGGGAAAAGGTAAGTACGGTGCATTCCTATGAAMAAATATAAAGGAATCTTGACTTGACCCTTTTTTGCCCCAACTTGATGATTACTGATTGATGGGTTGTCACCAGCATGAATTGCAATTGCTGGAGACATGGSTTGTTGATAACACCATGACCACACTTCTAAAAAATTTGTAATACAAAGGAAATTCTTAAGAAGGTGGTCACCCTTATAAAACCTACAAGGGGATATGGGCTTGCGAAATGTGTTGGTAGACATGTCAATATCGTCAACACTCCCAACATGATTATCAATGGCTGGTTGATTTCCCCCATGCTTATTTTTCTTATTATTCTTCTTTTTTCTCTTCTTCTAAGCCTCCTAGTTACTAGCATTAATATTTTCACTAGGAAAACAAGAAGAAGGGAAAGGATACGCAAAGGGAGAATAAGGAAAAGGGTTAACATGAGGTTGATGTTCTTGGCATGGAGGGATTGAATTCGAAGCACCAGAAGAATTTGGGATCATTGTAGTGGAAAAAAAATAGGCCAGTAACCCTATGGTGAATCTAATAAGACTCAATTTAGCAATATAAGGAGAACCAACGTTTCCAAAACAAGGGAAAAAAAAAGGTTCCCCATGAAAAGGGGTTCCTTGGTTGGTAGTCCCAAGAAATGTTTCCATAGACACAAAATTAACCTAAGGTCACTAAATCAAAGATAACACAATACCAAAGTCCCTATAATATAAGAGAAATCAAACAAATCCCTTGTAACATGGAAAAAATGAAGTAAGTATCTTCCAAAGATGGGAGATGAGGATGTCAATGAAGATATGGGAAACAATTTACTCGACCTCCACATAACATCCCTTGTTGGGGAAAGAAATCCTCACTTTGAGGGGTAAGCGTCCAAGGGTAATAAAAGTGTGATATGACATCTACTTGAAGTACCATGGGAAAACCGCCATCGTCACCTTTATATATACCTAGAAAAGGTTAGGGTTACTGACTCATAATCAACCTTTAGAGGGATACAACTAATAGTTAGGACCAAATGTATGAGAGGGATAATTTTTTTTGAAGCTATTAAAGAGGATTGAAAACAAGTGGACCAACAATACTCCTAAGGGCCTCAAATGGATTCAATATTCACAAAGCACAGAGACAAAATGAACCACTAAAACTAAAGAAAAACCCCCAATATATGAACTTTCCACTATGATTGGTGAAGCTTTGGAGGAGTAATCTTTGTTGCTCTTCTACATGTGAGCTCATGTTTATCCCCTGTGTTAGAGCGGGTTCCCATCTATTCCTATACAAAAGATGTATTTTTTCACTTGTTATTCTTCTACAATCTTGTTTCAATGGCCTTGGAGAATTTACTCTCCACCCTACAACTAAGTCCCCAAAATCCTAGACTTGTTGGATTTCTATAAAAGAAAAAAATATAATTGATTTCATATTATGTTCTTTTTCCTTTTATGGTTTTTATTAATCAAAAGTGTAAATGGAAGTGAAACTTATGATGTGATTACTCTATCTCCAAGAAGACATCAAAATAAAATTTGAATGGAATGCAATCTTTAGTTTCGATGAAGCTTATCTACAAAAAGGAGAAAGAGGTTTCAAGAAAAAAAACAAGTGTATCACTCAATTAAAGAAACATGAACTGATCTTAGAATGTAAAAGGCACGATTCAAAGAAACTATAGGATACACGATTCCTGGCCCTAAATGCAAGCTCAAAATTGCTCCACCCACTAACTAGAATGCAAGAATTATTGTTTGTTTTTAAATGTAATTAAATGATTTCAAATGCAATGTTTTATACTTTCTTAATTTCAAAGAAATATTTCAATGTCGATACAAAGGATTACAAAGAATCAAATACAACCAAAACATGGACTCCAACAAGAACTAAAAGAATCTAAATGTCATAATGCTTCTAACACAAGTTCAAACAAGAACACATAGATGGAAAATAGAGAATAACACCTCTTGTAACCTCAGAAATTGGGCAGAAATAATCAAGGATTAATTCCATGTTGAAATAAGACCATAGAGATTCAAACACTGAAAGGATAAAAATATTTCCAAACAAGACCGTAAGAAGCTAAAACGAAATGCTCAAAACAAAACTTGCAATCCCAAATCAATAAGGAAGACCTAAAAATAAATCAAGTAAACCACCTAGAAAGTATTGAAATCAAAATAATAGAAGTTTTAAAACCTTCGTGATGAGGATCAAACTAGGTTTAAGATAGACATTGACCAAAGAATCAGGTTAGCCCAAGTTAGTCATGCACATTTCACAATTTGATGGATTTGCAAACTCAAAAGAGGCAAGAAAAGGTGATAATTACTCAAATTCAATCAAGTAAATCCAAAATCAAGTTCAGAGGACTCTAATGAAAATATATAAGCCAAAAAATTGGTAAAATAGAAGAAAAAAGGCTCCAACCTCACGCAAAAAATGGACTATCACCCTTGTTACCATGTCCATAGGGTGATTAAAAGAAGACTATCACTCCCTAGACCACTATTGTGGGGATATGATAATGAGATTATCACTTTGTGTGCCCTTATGAGGGAGGGATGAAGTCCTGAAAGAAGAGGAAACGTGCAATTTGTTTCCCATATTTGAATGGGATCAAGTGTTTGGCTCCGAGAAATTCCCAATGATGATATGGGAAGGGAATAGATCAAAGAGGAAGCATCAAAATCAAAGATCAAGCAAGACTCAAAAGTCTATAAAAAACCAAGGAAAGACTAAAGAGAATAGTCGATCCCCAATGGAGTCACCAATTTTATGTTATGGTAGAGTTCCACTTGCAGACAAGTGAAACCCCCCTTGGATAAAGATCCCTTCTTTGATCCAAGACAAAAGGGAAATAAATGGTAACTACTTTCTTTTTAGATCTATTTTGAAAAATAGTATAGAAGAGAGAAATGGATGGCACAACTCTTTACGGTGGTTGTCCTCGCTGTTCCATCCTTTTTACCTTGATATCCAAGCTCCAAGACACAAGAAAATATATGCAAAAGAACACAGCAAGATCCCTTTATTCCATACTATAATGTTAAGTAAAAATAGATGTATCTATGATTATTTTCACAACAATATACATGTAAACACTTAAACACATAAACATGAAAGGACTAGGCCAAGTTATCTATTAATGAAAAGAAATAATGAATCACTTACAATCAAAGTTGATGTTTCAACATCTCCTCCAAGATCCTTTTTCAAACCCCTTGTATCTCACATGATACTAAGTATGATGTTCTTCCATTCTCTACCCCTTTCACTCAAGCATGACCCTGATTATATAGTACTTTGAGGCATAACAAATTTTAGATATGTTGGGAGAATGATTGAGGATTTATCTCATAAGGTTGGGATCAGGTGCCTAGGATGGAGAAAACAAATATGGCTGAATTATTTCACCCAAACAACGCCATATCTCCCCTATATCTCCCTTAGAAAACGGTGGAATGGTTTCAACCTCTTCATCGCTCTCTTAACACAGAGTACATAGCGACTATCACTCCCTGAGACACTCTATGTGAGCGATAGTCCATATTTAATCATTCTTTGTGTATGGGAAAGGGGGAAATCATCCTCAAATAAGGCCAAAACCTCAAGTAAAAACATGGTATTTCTCCCTTCGAATGATATATTTCTCTTCCAACTTGTCTAGGGAACATGGCAAGTACTCCCACATGGTCATAAATTTGTGACACTTAATAAAGTGCATGCAACACTTAATAAAGTGCATGTGACACTTAGTAAGGTGCATATGAGATTTTATAAAGTTCATGCGACAATTAGTAAGGTTCACATGACACTTGATAAGGTGCATACGAAGCTTAGTAGTGTGGAAAATTGGTCTATAAGACTAATTGTCCTTGTACTACCTGATGTATTTGTTGGAGTCTCTGAATGAACCTCTTGTTCATATCCTTTACTTGCTTCCCTGAAATCAAATTTCAAACATGTTTCCCAAAAGAAACTATGTTGTTTGACTTTATTCTCATAAGGAAGTAAGATATACATATTATATGAACATAGCATTAAATAACAATCATTTCTACTTATTTCACTCTTTTAATAAGTACTCTACCTCCATACTTCATAAAAATAATATTATTTATTTCCTACTTTACAACAATAGAAAAATGATTTGGAGCTGCTAAACTTGGCTATAAAAAAATGATAACCATGAATGTTCCACCTTAGGCTACTTCCCCTTAATGGAATGTTTCGTGGATTGGTGGGCTTCTTCATTGTATTGTTCTTCTGACAGTACTGGAAGAAGCCTCCAAGCTATCTTTCTCTGATATTAACTCTAATTCTAAATCCAAGAACCCACTGGATATAATCACAAGATTTCCTAGAAACTTGTATAACTTCTCATATCTTACACCAAGCACTACTACTATTTATTGTGTATCTCTCTTTGGATATTTGAGGAAATTTCCATGATGGAAAAAAACTCCATATACCTCATCTTGTAAAGATGATACCAAGAGAAAATTTACCTTTATCTTTGTCACAAACAACATCTATTCCATCTCCATAGATCCTCTTGGTTCTATTTGGAATCTCACACATACAACCCCCTTCACTGGATGTTGCACATTAGTCCCACATCTCACATAGCAGTCTAAATATATCTCTGAAAAGATAAAGAATAATGAACTCATTCTTTTTATGTTGTGAGATGACTCATTTTCCACAAACCATGCTCCAATGTCATATTACACTATACTACCAAGACCAACCATCAAAGATAATCCCTTCTCTAAATTCTCAACAAAATAATCAACCTCAACTAATGTTGTTGCCTGTCTCTTTGTATATGCCTTTATAACTTCCTTGAACCACTTCATGAGAATTCATGGATGAATTTTTCAACACCTCCAATGAGTGAAAAAATTATTTCCCATGCTCTTGGACAACGATCCCTTCTTTCCATTGTGACTTGGAATGTATTATTCATGACTTGTCTCCTTTTCAGTGGACATGATGAAATTCTTGTTCAAATATTTCCTCTTTCAACACTTGGACACATAATGGCTAGATGATCGACAAAAAGTACAAGGGCACATATTCTACAAGGTTTTAATTGCATGATTATTTTTCTTGTAATCAAATAAATATTTTAAGTCATCATGACCTTTATACCTTTCATGGCTATCTTTAATGCAGACTTGTTGGGGAGAAGTTGGATTAGCTCCTTTGAAATGATCATCTCTATTTGGAGATGACTTGGAATCAATTTCACTCTTATTGTGTGATGCACCACTAACATGTGAGTTGTTGGCCCTTGGTTATGGAATTTGGAAATAAAAAAGGAAGAAAAGGAAAAATGCGAACTTCGTGGAAGACACGGTGACTGTTACTGAGTCGAATTGAGCAAAAGAGCAAAAAAGATGGAGCGAAGTCCGAGAAATCAAGTTGATTGGATGAGGAGATCGAGGATGATAGGTAAGCAAGGAAGAAGGATTGTAGACAATTTAGCAAGAGGCGAAAGCCACCATTGGATGCTTTGGAGCACCATGCGAGAAGGAAGGAAGGACAGGTTGGCGAACCCCTGAAAATGCAGGTCAAGTTGACCTATGGTTTTAGACACCTAGGGTTTTGGTATGTAGGATTTTGACACTTAGGTCTCAGCCTAAGGATGTTGGTGAGTGATTGTAATGTATAAATAAAAACCTATATGAGGGAAGAGGGTTGGTTCGAGTTCGTTGGTCTTAGTTGTTGTTGCTAGATGAGATTGTGGTAAGAAGAGAGATTGCTAGAGAGAGAGAAGTATTGTATTGTGAGAGTAGTTTGTGTTGTAAGATCTTTAAGTGGATGTGAAGATCAGTCCTGCATTTGGGTGCGCAGGAAGGGAGAAAGAGAGAAGACGAGAGAGGATCTGCTAGCTAAGAGCATAGATCAGAACTGTATGCTTTCATCTTAATATATCATAAAGTATAGTTTTGTGGACATAGCCTTAGAGAGAGGGTGAACCACGTATATTTTATGTTGTGTGTGATTGATGCTCTGTTCTTTGTCCTTTGATATGTTGCTATGATGATAATGTGTTAGATATGATATATAACTTGCATAGCAGGATCTAAGAAGATAAAGAATATAAGATTGTTGTCAGTTGGTTGTTTTGAATCCACTTTGCACTCCTTCTAGTTATAGACATCTCTGTCCTGTAGCCCTCTCATAGCTACTTCGGGTGAGACTGCATCTGCCTTGTAGGTGTTTCTGAAAGGGCCAGTCGTTAGGGCTTGTTGGTTCTCTCTTGGATCTGAGCCCTGGGTCTACCCCTATGCCAACAAATGGTTCCGTTGTCAGGACCAGAATCTTATTGAGGGAATGTCAAGGTGATTTCCATCAAAGACAGAGATTCAGAAGTGGATAGAAGATCAAAAAAAGGACTTTGTTGAAGCCCAGAACAAGAACCCTAATCTTAGTACAGAAGCTTGGTTGGAGAGATATATCTTTACTGATATACACGAGATATTATTTGGAGGAATCCATCAGGATCTATATGAGTGGTTAGCTAGGTTAGCAGATACCCAATTTGAGATTAGATCTAGATCACCTGTGTTTTGGACATCGACGTTGATCAAGAAGGTCAAGAGAGTTGACAATGCCATGTCAAGAGCAGTATATCACTGGTTTGATAGCACCATTGGAGGGTACATCACCGAGTTTGTTGTTGATAGAGTAGAGTCATATAGCCAAGCCGAGAGATATTTCTTCAAGGGACCCAGAGGAAAATTTTTACATTTTCTGAATTTGAGAATCACGATGTTATTGCATGAGAAGAACATATTGAAGATATAGTATATCTAACGGACTTAAAAAGGATAATGTTTAGGAAGTCAGACAACAACAATGACAAAAAGGCTGGAAATATGCGCAGTGGGAGAGTGTTCAAAGAAGTTCATCTTGCAAACTTGTTCAAAGAGAAATACAGAGAAAAGGGTTTCTACAATGGAGAAGAGGAAGATTTGATGGACGAAGAGCATTCAAAACCCGCTAGGGAAGAGGAAGAGGAAGTTGAATAAATTCATTGGGAAAATCCAGAAACCTCAAGAACTGCGCAGACTATTGAAGTAAGTACTATTAATACTCCTGTTGGTTCAGTAGCATTAAGAAATTAGAGTAATCAGAGTTACCAGACCATTCAGAGTACTATTACTAGTAGTCCACCACATACTCAGACAAGAAACCTAGGAAGATCTATGGCAGATGAGATGAGACTCCCTATATTTAGGGGAGATGGATCTGAAGATCCTGATCAACATTGGTTTCTGTGTGAAGTTGTATGGAATATTAAAAATGTCACCGACAAAGCTGTTAAAAGAAATCGGTTTAGTACTACCCTTCGAGATTGTACACTAAGCTGGTACATGAAACTTTTCGAAGGACTTGCACAACCTAAGTTGTTGAACGAGATCAAGAATGTGTTGATTGCAGATTTCAAGAAACCCAAGTCAGCGTCACAATGTATCACAGAGCTGAAAGAGATGAATCAGAAAGTATTTGAACCTGTTTGGGAATTTGACCAGAGGTTCAAAACCTTAACAGGCCGATTGACTTTTTAGATCCTAGATGAGCAGAAAAAAGAGTGGTTCATTGCTACCCTCTTACCACACATCAGATTTCCTCTAATGCAACAAAAGATTGCTTCACAGGATGAGGCACTAGAGATCACCATGAAGTTAGAATCAGCCCCTATGGGAGAATCCAGCTTAGGTATGAGTCAGATCTTGAGCCAGCTAACTAGTTTGTCTTTGCAGGTCGAAGATATGAAGAAAGAGAAGGGAAAACATAATAGAGAAGACATCTAGTGTGCCATATGTAGATTAGAAGGTTATGACAAGGAGCACTGCCCCCTATTCCATGAATACTTGGCCTCTAGAGCCTCGAGCCCTTTGAAGAAAGTCACCTTACCTTGGTATGAATTCTGCTGAAATAGACATCACCTTGGTGAGTGTTATTACATGCAAAAATATGTTCAGACACCCACTAATTTGTATTGCAAGTTCTGTAAGTCCATGGGACATGATGATAGGGATTGTAGGGCTTACGATCTCATGCATGAAAGTTCAAGAGACATATACAAGATTTAAGGAGAAGTACAACAAGAAGGAAACACCATGCAATATAACTCCCCTAGGAGAGGGAATTTCAACCCTCGAGGTGGATTTAGAGGATGGGGACGAGGAGGAGGTATGGGTCGAGGCTGAGGACAGATAATTTGCTACAACTGTGCACAACTAGGAAACCTCGTAAGGAACTGTCAGAACCCTTGTACCACTTGCATCTATTGCAACTCTTTCAAGCATGTTATTGAGGAATGTCCAGCGCTGTTGGCTAAGCTTCAAGAGAAACAAGGACCTCAGCAAAACCTCATGGAGAAGACCCCAGAGTCACTGTTATAAATAGAGGAGGTGTTGTTATAGGACAAGCCAGAATGACCCAAGGGAAGACTGCAGAGGACTCAGGAATCAGGAAAGTTGTAGAGAAGACCCAAACTTTTGATGCAAAGAAATAAAGACAAATATTCGAAGAGGCAAGAAAAGAGTTCAAAGAAGATCAAGGTTCTTCATCAAAGACATGACCAAAAGTAAGAGAGTATGGAATTCCTCGAGCATTTGATCAGTCTGCATCACCAAGAGAAAGAAAAGAGGTAAGCAAGCTCATGGAATTTTTATATACTTGCATTAAGTTGATTCAGGATGAAAGTGATGTACAAGAGTTACAGAATCTAATGAGACAATATGAGCTAGGAAAGATAGACCCCTCGCTGAATAGGGCAGTACACCAAATCTCTAAAAAGAGAAGAAAAAATAAGGAATTACACTTGAATGCTCAAATAGGAGAGTATGATATAGACTATGTGGTCCTTGACTTAGGGTCAAAGGTCAATGTCATGACGAAGAAAACTTGGGTGCTAATGGGAAAACCAAGGTTGATATATTCCCCTATCAAACTCAGGATGGCTAATCAACAATTTGTTAGCCCCTTTGGAAGACTAGAACATGTCCCTGTGGACATCGACGGAGTAAGAACGTTTGCAGATTTTGAGGTCATTGAGATAGTCGATGATAGCTACCCTTACCCTGCATTGTTAGGAATTGATTGGGCTTTCAACAATTCCACTGTGGTTGATTTAAAGAAAATACGTATGACTTTTGAAAAAGATGTCCTTAGGGTCATTGCGCCTTTAGATCCAGACGAAGGTCAATGGTACACAAATCCCATAAGAGAAGAAGACCACACATATGAACTGGTAAAAATATACAAACTAACATCCAGACAACATGATTACATTAATCCTATGGATGATGGATACCTAAGATGGAGAAGTGACAACGCATGTTCATCAGACTGAGAAGAAGCACTGGAGAACTGGTAGAATAAAATTTATGAAGTATCTACAAAAATATGTGCTATATTAACTAGAGATGTTCTTTGGATCAACACAACAGTAAGTAACTTACCCACCTTTGATGGTCTGAATCCTTTAGAAACATTCTTTTCGAACTTTGAAGAAAGTGTACCAATGCAACAATTATTGTTGGCAATGGATGAGCCCCTGAAATCATCCCTGACAAGATGGTGGGGGACACACAAAATCGATATTACAGGCTGGATACAATGTCATACCCTGATGACTACACGATTCTCAACACAAGTAGAAGGCTGTGAAGTTCAGTACATGGGTCGAAGCTGCCCAAAAGACCATGTGCAAAGCTGCGAGGAAGCCTGGAGCAACGTTCCTCAAGAAAAATGGGTACACAAATTCATTAACACACTGGACACGACACCTACCAACTAGTACCTTCAAGCAGAGATGTGCCTCATCACTACAGATTGGAAAGGTATGACTCAGAATTTTATAACCACCTTATTATTTGAAAGTCAATCCTTCAATAGATCAAGCATTACATATTGTGAGACAGAAAGTATTCGAAGAGGCATACAACCTTCCTTTGGAACAAGAAGAGGACAAATGGATTGCGCCTCTCCTGAAACTACAAGGCTGTTACAACATCAATGCTGATGAAGACGATGATCCGAGGAAGGTGAACATCATAGAAACAGAAGGCCAGCGAGATGTGGAAGGACCAAGATTTGAGCTACCATTCATTGGGAAACCAATCAATATTAATAAAGTCAACATTGGAACAAAACAGACACCAAATCTTACGAATGTTGGAGATTATTGGGAGGTTGCCACTATTGACAAGATCACAAAATTACTGCATGAATATAAGGACTTGTTTCCAACCAAGTTCACTGATATGAAGGGAATTAAAGGGCCTATGGGAGAGATGAGGATCCCTTTGAAACTAGATGCAATACCAGTCAAACAGAGACCCTACAGATTAAACCCTAAATATAAGGAGAAAGTGAAGATTGAGCTCGACAGAATGCTAGAAGCAGTGATTATAGAACCTGTCGAAGAATCAGAGTGGATCAGCTCTATGGTGGTATAGAAAAAAAATATAGGAGAGATTAGGATCTGTGTAGATCTCAGGAATTTGAATGATGCATGTTTGCATGACCCCTTCCCTATGCCATTCACTGATGAAGTGTTAGATAATGTGGGAGGCCAGGAAGTATATTCTTTTATAGATGGATTTTCAAGATACCATCAGATCCGGATTGCCAAGGAAGATCACCATAAGAACACATTTGCAACAGAATGGGGGTCCTATCAGTATATAGTGATGCCATTTGGATTGTAGAATGCGCCAACCATCTTTTCCAGGGTGGTCGTCGAAGCATTCAAGGAGATTTTGCATAAATTTCTAGAAGCATATTTTGATGATTGGACTGTCTTTAACTTATTGAAAAATCATATTGAATGTCTAAGGATAATGTTGGATAAATTCAAGAAGTGTCAAATTGACTTGAATCTGAAGAAATGCATCTTTTTCTCACCATTTGGAGTGTTGTTAGGCCATATTGTATGCAAACAGGGATTGTTGGTAGACCCATCTAAAATTGCCATTATAGTTGATCTGCCACCTCCTACTTCAGTCAAACAGATGCGCACTACGCTAGGACATAATGGATATTACAGGAAGTTCATTAAGGGATATGCCCAGATCACAACACCCATGGAGAAGCTTTTGAAGAAATATTGTCAATTCAGTTGGACAGAAGAATGCCAGCAGAGCTTCGACACACTAAAACAAAAAATGGTTACTGCGCCTATTCTGGTTTTTCCAGATTGGAGCAAGGAGTTTCATGTGCATGTCGATGTTTCTTCTATTGCTTTAAGAGATGTGTTAGAACAACCTGGTGAAGGAGATATTGACCACCCGTTAGCTTTTTCCAGCAAGAAGTTATCAACAACAGAGATCAACTACACCACTACCGAGAGAGAAGGGTTAGCCATGGTGTATGCATTGCAAAAGTTTCACCATTACTTATTGGTAGACCACTTTAAAATGTTTACTGATCACTCTGCATTGAAATGCCTAGTCAAAAAACCAGTGATGGCGGGAAGAATCTGCAGATGGCTTCTGCTCTTTCAGGAATATGATTTTGAGATCATAGTCAAGCTGGGAAGACTGAACAAAGGTCCTGACCACTTGTCAAGGTTGGAACATGGTGAAGACCCTACTAGTTTGGAGGATGCACTGCCAGATGCACAACTATTGTCCATTAGAAATACTGATGACCACTTGGCAGAGATAGTCCAGTTCCTGTCAATAGGAATGGCACCTCGTGAGTATACAATCACTTAGAAGAAACAAATAGTAGTGTGCACTGCAGAATTTTCACTTATAGCTGGAAAACTATACAAGATGAGACCTGATGAGATATTGTAGAGATGTTTTATGGAGGCAGAACGACCATTGATCCTTGTAGAAGCTCATGAAGGCATCGCAGGAGGACACTATGCAAGGAAAGTAACAATGCAAAAGGTTCTTAGAGTTGGCCTTTGGTGGCCTACCTTACACAGAGATGCTAAAGACTATTACAGAGACTGCGATGTATGCCAAAGAGTTGGGAAACCATCCAAAATATATTAAATGCCTTTAGCACCACAACTGACCCTACAAGCATTTGAGAAATGGTCCATTGATTTTGTAGGACCTATAAATCCGCCAGGATAGCGCACATGAGCAAGATACATAATCACTGCAACATAGTACTTGACAAGATGGGATGAAGCAAGAGCAGTCAAGGACTATAGTGCAACTACAACTTTGTGCTTCATATTTGATGACATCATAACCAAGTTTGGATGCCCAAATATCCTTATGAGTGAAAAAGGCACACATTTCATAAATAAGACAGTTGAAGCCCTGACTGAGGAATTTGCAGTGTATCACCAGAAGAGTACGCCTTACCATCCACAAGCAAATGGGACCATTGAAGCATTCAACAAGATCTTGGAGACAACGTTCACGAATATTTGCAGTGTGAATAGGGATGACTGGGATCTAAGAGTACCAGCAACACTTTGGGATTATAGAAGCACTTGGAAGAAATTAACAATGCAAACCCCCTTCAAGTTGGTGTATGGTCTCGAAGCCATTGTCCCAATGGAATAATTGGTGCCAAGCTTAATAATTGTTGCGTTTATAGATATGGATGACACTAGAACTATTCAAGGGAGGCTTGTGCAGTTGGTCAAACTCAAAGAAGATATATTTATTGTAGGATTCCACCAGTAGGTACAAAAAGAAAGAGAGAAGGTCTATGATGACAGACACATCAAGAGGAAGACATTCAAGCAAGGTGATCTAGTATTGGTATATGACAGTAAGTTCATGAAGCATCCTAGGAAGTTCAAAACGCATTGGCTTGGGCCATATGAGATCACCTATGTTACAAAAGGAGGACCTGCACAATTGAAAACTTTGAATGGATAATGGAAGGAAGTATTAGTGAATGGGAGTCCGCTGAAGTTGTACCATGACAACCAGCTGCCTCATAGTTCTAAGTAAAAGTATGAAGAAAAGGGTCTAGGTACTAGGTGCAGTTGAAACTGGGTACCAGACAGAGAAAAGACAGTCTGCACAGCGAAGGAGAGGAGGCATAGAGCCAAAAGAAAAGGCTTCACTGCACAGTCTGAAGTCGAAGTAAAATAGAAAGGTTAGATCTGAAGTGCCTTAGGATGAGTCACAAGTGAGTGTTGGGGGCTTGTTGGCTCTTGGTTATGGAATTTGGAAAAGAACAAGGAATAAAAGGCAAAATGAAAACTTCACGGAAGACATAGTGACTGCTACTGAGTCGAAGTGAGCAAAAGAGAAGAAAATATGGAGCGAAGTCCGAGAAAGCAAGCCGATTGGACGAGGAGATTGAGGATGACATGTAAGCAAGGAAGAAGGATCATAGACAATTCAGTAATAGGCAAAATCCACTGTTGGATTCTTTAGAGCACCACGTGAGAAGAAAAGAAGGATATGCTGGTAAAGCCCTGAAAATGCAGGTCAAGTTGACCTAGTATTTTAGACACCTAGGGTTTTGGTATCTATGGTTTTGACACTTAGGTCTCACCCTAAGGATGTCGATGAGTGATTGTAATGTATAAATAAGAACCTATATGAGGGAAGAGGGTTGTTTCAAGTTCGTTGGTCTTAGTTGTTGTTGTTAGATGAGATTGTGGTAAGAAGAGAGTTTGCTAGAGAGAGTGAAGTATTGTATTATGAGAGCAGTCTGTGTTGTAAGATCTTCAGCTGGGTGTGAAGATTAGTCCTGCAGCTGGGTGCGTAGGAAGGGATAAAGAGAGAATAAGAGAGAGGATCTGCTAGCTAAGAGTGCAGTCAGAATTGTGTGCTTTCATCTTAATATTTCATAAAGAATAATTCTGTGGACGTAGCCCTAGAGAGAGGGTGAACCACATATATCTTGTGTTGTGTGTGATTGATGCTCTGTTCTTTGTACTTTGATATGCTACTATGATGATAATGTCTTAGATCTGATATATAACTTGTGTAGTAGGCTGTAAGAAGATAAATAATATTAGATTGTGTCAGTTGGTTGTTTTGAATACACTTTGCATTCCTTCTGGTTGTAGACATCTCTTTCTTGGAACCCCCTCATAGCTACTTCGAGTGAGACTTCATCTGCCTCTCAGGTTCTACCGAAAGGGCTAGTAGTTAGGGCTTGTTGGTGCGCTCTTGTATCTGAACCCTGGGTTTTCCCTTGTGCCAACACGGGCGTTTTTTTCTGGACTGACTTAGACTCATCACTTGAAGAATTTATTACCTCCATTGTTTTTATCATTCTCCAACTTCCTCTTTACCATAACCCAATCTTGCATAACGAGGTCATTCTACCACTTTTCTGGTATTAAATATACCTTGTCCATTAACTCCAAGGCCTTTTCCTTCGTATCCCATTTTCATTATCATTTTCAACACAACCCCTTTAGTATGCCTTTCAAATGCACCAAAATAATTATGTTGATGGGAATAATGCAAAATAAAATAATTACTTCTACTATATACCTCAGAAACAGTTCCCGAATATGGTGTGAAGGATGATTTATTTAATCCTTCCACACTTTAAAAATTTACCAAAGTCTCTTATGTGGCTTGTAACTGAAGTTTCAACTTTCTCTTCTCATCTTTTGATATTTGCAACAACTTTATAAACTAAACATTCTTTTCTTGAATACTCTAGTTTATCTCTTTAATCTCTTGAAGCAATTCTCACTTTGATGTTTTTCCCATGGTTTTCCTTTTACAACCAAGATATTCAATTTCATATTGGATGTCTTCAAGTGTGCCTCTACCTTTCTTGGATTCACTCATAAATATATGTCAAACTTGCTCTGATACCACTTGATTTGAAAATTATTAGATGTCAATTTAACTCATAAACATACATTAACATCCAACCTAATTAAGGAATTATGACGATTACTGAATATTTGCAATTATCATGTGAATCCACTTACTTACCAAAAATTCATTAATTTTCATAATTAACTCGTGGAATTAAAATGTTGAAATGAAGTGAATTAAAAACAACAAAAAGTCAAATGGAAAATTACACAATTTGTTAACAGAGTTCACCAAATCTTTTGGCTATCTCTGGGATCACTTAATCCATGAACTGTTTCATTAATTGTTCTTTGCAAAGACTTCATTCTCCTAACATGCGATTGGTCTACAAGTCATAAGGCTCTCACATAAAGTGGCTATCTTTCTTCTCAAAGAGGTCTCACAACATGTGGCTCATTTTCCCATCCTAGGACTTACAGAGGTCTCTCAATAAGGACCTTCTAATTTGCTAAAGATAACTCAAGTGAGGATGTCACTATTAGGTTCGCCTCAGAAAGATGACAATTTTGACTCTAAGCAATCAATAGTTTCATATATTCTCAATGGAACTACATTACAGATTGACCCATCCCGAGACTTACTTTTTATTCTGTAACACAATGTCGGGTGTATCTACCACCATCATCTTCTCCTAAAAAAAATGAGACTTTTGACCATAAACACCCTATGACTTTCATAGATTCCCAATGGCATTGAATTACAATATACAAAAGGATTACATTCGTAAGAAAATTCCTCGCTTACTCTCTCACAAATAATCTACTTTGCAACAAAGGCTTCAGAAACCTAGCCTTATTTGTTCATGAAATATATTTGGCCCACAATGGATTAAACACCCATTTCTCACATTACACAGAAAAATATTTAATACCCGAAAATGAAATTGGGTTCATAATATTTCAAACTCGCAAGCATCGTCTTCACTGGTCAAGATTTCATGATTTTATAGTCAAGACTCGAGGTCAAGCCCACTCTCTTTGAATATTCTATTGGGTCTGGAATTTACATACAAGTTAAATTAATATTACTCCGACGAGATTTAACAAATGTGCCCTTGGTGCAATGGTCAACGCTTTTGTCATATACAGGTAGAGGTCATAGGGTAGAACTCACGTGCCTCCCCCCCCTTTGGAATATGGTTATAAACAACACTTTATTTAGAGGATTTTAATCGTTGGTTTGTAATTTTGACAGGTGGTGTATTGGTTAAGTCATTGGGATTGTTGCGAGGAGGTCATAGGCTTGATTCCCATGGACGACATATTTGGAGTTGATAAGGCTCTTTTGGCCCGATTGTGGGTGCCATGTGCCATGCTCTAATTAGACCATGTGTCATGCTCTGATTCTTCCACCTAAATGTGTAGCCACCTACCCAATCATAAAATATTCATCTTCCATGCCAATGCATAGTCACCTTGCCACGTCAACACATAGTCAGTGCCACATCAATCTGCTACATCAACAATCGTATGCCCAATCATCCTACCATGCTGCCACCTATATTTCCATGTTTCATTCGTACAATTCCACATCAACATCCACATAGTGCTCGAAAACATCCATACTTTCATGTGTCATCCTTCTAATGATACCGTGTAGCATCCCTGTCATCATTTTCCCTATTTGGCCAAAACTTCACAAGGCCATATATTCCTCATACGACATTCGTTTGAGTCTATTCAAGTTGTGTTGGAAATATCTTGTCGATATCTACTCAATGGATCCATTTTCATTATCATTTGAGACTTTCAAAGTTTTAGCATTCTGGTGCAGACCCTCCCCCTTTGGGGCTACACGAACTCCTGTTCTAGGATCGTTCAAACACCTGAGTCATATTGACTCTTCGACTCTCTGTTGGAACCCAATACACTTTATCACAGTTCCCCTTTCTCCAAAGTGTGGGTGCCACCGAMTTCACGACTCTCTTCTTGTCCCTTTGAAGAAAGTTGACGACGATGCTAACTCTTTGTGATAGGCCCCTTCTACCATATGACCTAGGGATATGTCCTGGGGATAAAACACAAAAGTTCTTCAGGCTTCAGGCTTCAACGTGTTCCACAACAACGAATTCCTACATCCCCGAACTCTGAATTGGTGAACTCAAATGGCGCGAGGATCAACAATCCTCGTTCCTCCTTTAGATTGACGACTGTGATCTATTCAGACTCCAGCCTTTAGGAGTCTCTTGTTTTCCTCCTCGGATATCTACCAAAGAACCACTCTTTAGAAATGTGCAGATCACTTCCATGATTCCCTTCCAGATCCAATGGTATGGATTCAAACCGCTCTTCACTGACTTCACAAAGATTTATGTTTGCTCTTTGAAAACTTCTCGGAGCTCTAAATCCTAGATCTCCTCATATTTCGCCACCTATCTCCTCCCGACGATGGGTGATTTATTTGTCTTCAGTACTTTGGCAAGTCATTGACCCTCCTGCACACTTAGCACAATTTCTTTCCTAGACTTAGATTTTTCTCGGTTATTTTTGTTCTCCTTATAGGAATTCTATGCTAGTTCTTCTGATATTTTGCTTGGCTTGGAGCCTTCAAGGTTCTTGGTTCTGCTGCGCCCTTCTGCGGACTTTGTAGTGCCCTCCTGGCAGTTTTAATTCTCTTCCTCTTGAGCTTGTAAGATGAACTTAATTTATCCTTGGGGCACTTCTTTCACTCGCTTCATCCTTCGGATGACTTCTCCCTGATCCCTTCCAAAAGTATCAAGGAATCTCCTTTCCTCTCTCAATGCAAACTTGCAAAGCCTTCCTTCCTCCGAGTGTTCAGAAACCCTGGGGTTCTCTCACTGTCTCTAACACTCCATAATGTGTGACTCATGTGCGTTCTCGCACTAGCTCAATGCCCTCCTAGAAGATTCTTACAGAGTGTTCAATAACTCTACGTTGCACTTCCTCTCATAGAACCTTTCTTTCCAAGGTAGTCAACAACATTGAATTTCCCCTTCCGAGTCTGTGAATTATCATGGTGTGCCCTTCTGGTAGCTTCTCTTTTGACTCAAATGAGTTCAGACACACACTCCTTGCGTTGGCTCACAGAGTTTCGACTCTCTCTCGCACACTCCTTGCACTTAGCCTAAAGAGCCAGAGCTAATTCAACACACTCACATATAGAAGATTATAATTATATCTCTGCAGAGGATTTCTAACATACATCTATAGTAAGAACGCATATGCATGACATTCAAAAATAAACATCCATTATACAAAAATTGGAAAAAAGGAAAATTTGTTACTTTCTATTAATGGTGGAATGTCCATTACATATATGAGTTCGGAGTACGACTGAGTCTTGAGTCTCAAATCTCTCTCCTATATTCTATATGTTAACTACTGGGCAACAATACAAATATTTATACAAGAGTGGCTTGATGAGATTTCATCCAAGCTAAGCTAGTGGTGTCTAATCACCATTCAAAATGCTTAACTAACGAGGAAGATTACAATGATGGAAATATGATCCGAATCGGATACAGATCCCTCCTACCATCAACCACTTAATGAAGACCTCATCTACAACTTGTGAGAAAGCATAACTTGGATATACTAGCCTGACAACATTAATTTCCTTAATCACGATTTAGATTTCGAAGGAAAAATGAGTGGGTGATGCCTCTGCCTTCCTTGAATGTGCACCAATCGTGCTAATTAACTAGTGCGTGCTGAGGTGGAGTGATGCTCCTGCATCATACTCCACGGCTACAAAAATTCATGATCTCCTGCTCATGAGATTCCTATCTCTGTTGAACCCTCATGGATCCCAAAATTTCTCCTAGAGCTGTCCTTTTGCTCCTCTACTTCATTGCTACTGCTGCTTCTACATCTTCCCTGCTACTCATGCAGGTTATCCTTTGTCTAGATTCTCCTTGCTGACCGCTTCTTCTGCTGACCTCAGCATCAAATCCCTTATCTCTTGTATCACCTCTTCTAACTTCTTCATCGGCTGGGTGTCCTTGTGTAGTCTGCTTGGTTGCAAATCTTCACGCTTTTCTATGGGTAGATCGTCCTGAACTTCCACGCTGCTTTCATCTCTTGTGACTTTGACTGGCCACACTACTGCAGAATCCAATTCCATAGTATTTTCATTGAATTGTTGTTCAATTACCTCCTCTGACAGACTAACTCCTATCAATTATTCGGTTGGTCCCATTCCAGCTTCCTCCAACTGCAATGCGTGATGGCATGTTACTTGTGGCATGGCTATCTCATGGAAGCCACCTCCTGGTTCTAGACTTCTTAACCAATCCTCCAACATCTTGAACCCCAACTCCCACTGAGTGAGTGAATCAATTGGGTGCTCCTCTTCTGTTGGGGAATAATTCAATACCTGATCCTTGTTCTCCATGACAGCCTCATCTTGCTACTTCCCCTTGGCTACTTTCCAAGAATATTTAGATTCCCCCTATGACCAGAACACTCCTCTAACCCTTCTCTTTTGTGACAAAATTTTTCAACTTCTCATCATCTTCATTCACACGACTTACAGCTCCACCTAAATATTCATATGGATGAGGCCTTTCTTCCTCCTCCTCTCCATCTGTCAACACCCCTTGTTGACATGAACTCTCAGCTGAGCTCATCTCTTCTCCCTTGCCAACTTGGAAATTTGGGATGTCTCCTCTGCCCCCTTGGAAGTTTACGAGATCAACTGATCCTTTCTTATTGCCCACTTGGCAACCTATGATACCCCTGCCATATATCTTTCCATCACCATTGAGGTTTTCAACATATCTCAACCTCCTTTTCAATACCCATTGTTGCCTCCTAGCCAACAATTTATGAACATGCCACTTAACTGTCCTTTTCAAAGGCCATTCATATCTCCAATGTACCTTTGCCTCCTACTGCATCTTAAATTCTAGATTCTCAATCTATGCTCGGAATACAATGATCTCCCATCCATCTCCTCTTTTCTTCTCTGCAAATGGTCTTCTCCTCTACCATGCTTATGACCTCCAGTGGCCATCTTGCTTCTCTTGCAGCCTATCTCATTGTTTACCATACGTTGTGCACCTTGAAACACTTTCTACAGAGAAGTGCACTATGTTTCCCTTCACCTGTTGTCTACAGTTGAATTCAAGCTCTGATACCACTTGGTGCAGACCCTCCCCCTCTGGGGTTGCATGACCTCCTAGTCTAGGATCGTTCGAGCACCTAATTCGAATTGAATCTTCAACTCCCTGCTGGAACCCAATATACTTTATCACAGGTCCTTGTTTCTCCAAAGTGCAGGTACCACCGACTCCGTGGCTCTCTTCTTGTCCCTTTGAAGAAAGTTGACAAAAACACGAGTTCTCTATGCTAGGCCCCTTCTACCATATAACCTTGGGCTATGTCTTGGGGCTAAACCACAAAAGTGCTTCAGGCTTCGGTGTGTTCCACAAAAACCAACTCCTATGTCCCCGAACTCTAAATTAGTGAACTCAAATGGCACAAGGATCAACGGTCTCCATTCCACCTTCAGATCGATGACTGCAATTTATTTGGACTCCGACCTTCGGGAGTCTTTTGCTATCCTCCTTGTATATCTCCTAGAGTACCACTCCTTCAAAATGTGTGGATAGCTTCCATGCGTCCCTTCCAGATCCAATGGTCTGGATTCAAACTGATCTTCGTGACTTCGCGAAGATTTCTGTTTTCTCTTGGAAAACCTCCCAGAGCTCTAAATCCCAGATCTCCTGATATTTCACCGCATGTCTCCTCCCAACGATGGGTTGTTTCACTATCTTTGGGACTTCGGCAAGTCCTTGAACCTTTTTCACACTTAGCACAATTTCTTTCTGAGACTTACATTGTTCTCAGTTCTTTCTTCTCTCCTTGCAGGAATTCTGTGCTATTTATTTCGATATTTTGCTTGGCTTGGAACCTTCAAGGTTCTTGGTTCTCCTGCACCCTTCTGCAAACTTTCTAGTGCCCTCCTGACAATTTTAACGCTCTTTCTCATGAGCTTGCAAAATGAACTTACTTTATCCTTGGCTCACTCCTTGCACTCGCTTCATCCTTCTGATGGCTTCTCCCTGAGCCCTTCCAGAAGTATTAAGGCATCTGCTTTCCTCACTCAATGCACACTTGCAAATTCTTCCTTCCTCCAAGTTTTCAACAACCCTGGGGTTCTCTAACTCTCTTCAACACTCCATAATGTGTTTCTCCTATGTGTGCTCGCACTAGGTCAATGCCCTCTTGGCAGAGTCTTACAGAGTGTTCAGTAACTCTGTGCTGCACTTCCTCCCACACAACATTTCTTTCCAAGGTATTCGTCAACCTTGAATTTCCCCTCCGAGTCTGTGAATATCCTAGTGTTCCCTCCTGGAAGCTTCTCTTCTGAATTGAATGAGTTCAGACACACACTCCTTGCATTGGATCAGAAAATGCCAACTCTTTGTCATGAACTCCTTGAACTTAGCCTAAAGATCCAGAGATAATTCAACACACTCACATATAGAATATTATAATTCTATCCCTGCAGACGATTTATAACATACATCTTTAATAAGAACGCATATGCACACCATTAAAAACTAAACATCCATTATACAGAAATTGGCAAACAAGAAAATATGTTACTTTCTATTAATGGTGGAATGTCCATTACATATATCAGTCCGGACTACAACTCAATATCATCTCTCAACTCTCTACCCTATCTTCTATATGTTAAATACTGGGAAACAATACAAATATTTATACAAGAGGGGCTCTATTAGCTTCCCTCCAAGCTAATCTAGTGGTGTCTAATCACCATTCAAAATTCCTAACTAAGGAGGCATATTACAATGATGGAAATCTGATCCGAATTGGATACAGATCCCTCCTACC
>JASDQU010372050.1:54417-70752 GCA_032191745.1 Picea mariana | reverse complement strand
TCCTTCTCGGCTGCCCTGTGTTTAGCCAGCGTGGGCTCTTCTCCCGTCATGTCATCCTCCAGAACCACCTTTCCCCCGCTGTCGCATGTCATCTGTCCTCCTCCACTCTTTCATCCAAATGGCCCTTTCCCTGTCTCATCGTCCATTCACCACCTACCACGTGTCCCTTTCCCTCCACGTCAGCCTCCCCCTAAAATGTGCCCATCACATCTACTTTCTTGCCTCCTTCTCTTATCGCCTTGTGCCATGTGTCTCCCCTATAACCTCTCTCGCCCCCTCATCGCTTCATACTCCACTCCACATTGTTTTGGCCCCATCACTCAGTTCCCGTGCCCCACCTTCCGTGCTGGACTCCACGCCTATTCTTTAGGCCAGTCACTTATTCCAGGTGGAAACATGGGAGGCCCTCCACGTCCCGAAGGTGCCGAGGTGGCCAGGCCATCATCAATCCCGATGAAGTAGTTATTGAAGTGGTTGGTGGTAGTTAGACATCGCCTCCACCATAATGGGAAATCACGATAATGAATTAAAGGCACATCGATTCGCCGTTGGAACTGTCAAAGAGTTAGATTGTGTCTGACATAGGTTGCACGATCTTTCAGAGGTTGACTCTCAGAAAGCCATGCAGATGCAAAGCCTTCAATGCAGTGTCTTGATTTTTCTGCTATTGTTGTTCTAAGTATATGAAGGAGTTTTCGCCATTTTTGTATCTATTGATGGTAGAGCTAAGCTCCCGACTGTAAAGTTTCAGCAAACATTCTGTTTTCCTGGTCATGTATCTATGTTTGACACTTCTTGGTTTATAACGAACAGTTCTCCTCTTTCATCTATGTTTCATCTCATGCCAGGGAGTCCATAGTCGAAGGATTCACATGGATTATTGCAATTTAGTTATGATAAAGGATTTGTTGTGAATGATCTTAACTTGACCCATCCTACAACAACCCATCCTCAACATGAAGGTCCGGGAAGTGAAGGAAAGAAAGTAACTATAGCTAGTCCCCACAGGCATTCAGGAACACTACGAGAAAGGAAGAGCAAATGGAAGGAAGGTATAATTACTCCTCTCACATTGATAGACCAACCATAACCTACTCCGATCCAGCCTAGTCAAGTCGTCTGACATTATTGTATTCTCTGGTTTGTGTGTTTGAATGTGAAAGGATCTTGCATTCGAATGCTCTCTTCTCCAGTCTGTGATGAACCTGACGTTTATGATAGACCTCCGCACTCTTCTCATGCAAGTCTTCCCCCTACTCACCCTTTATTTCAACTCACTGTTTGAAGTTTATCAAGACCTCACTCGTCCATGCATGCATGGCCTAGTTTCTGAGTTGAAATGATATTGTTCCGAGTCTTCCTCCATTCGATCACCTCTTTAAAACAAATCGTGACATTAAACTGATGGGCGTCAGGCTCTGCTCCTGCAAGCAATCCAGGAGTGACTTCTGGTCGCCAACAGAAAGGAAGCAACTTTCAAGGAATCCAAGAAGATAAAGAAGAAGCACAATAAAAATTTAAAACCAAGTTGCAACTGCAGTGATGATTCAAACGAAGATGAATAGATTGCTAACTTCGTAAGGAAATTAAATAAAGGAACCAAAAAGTATAAATTTACGCTTCCATTGAAATGTTTTAAGTGTGGTGGTATTCGTAATTTTGATTCTAAATTTCCTCAGAGGAATAAAGACATTTATGAAGAATAAAATTCTAAAAGGGAAAAAAATATCAAGAAGGAAACAAGAGAAGAAACAAATTTTTTAATAAGAATTTCTACTCAAAGGAGGACAATTCCTCATCATACTAGAAGGATAGTGATAGTGACAGTGATTTAGAAAGAGTACTCTTCATGGCAGTAGAATATGATTACAAAGAAGAAGGTGAACTCAATCTCAGAGTAGAGATAATCTATGCATTAGAATAACTCAGGAAGGAAATAAAGAAAATGATTGGATGCTTAGAAGCATAATTAGTCTCTTTAAGGCAAGATCTTCTAAATAAAGATGTGCAGTAGAAGAGCACCATAATATTTGATCAAATCATCAACAGTTAAATATCATCATATGAAAGGTCTAGACTAGGATACAATCAAGTATAGACTGAGAAAGGTTTAAGCTCCAATACAAAAGAACAAGGAGAAGAAAAAAGAAGCTATTCATATATTGTCAAATATTCAGTCAATAAGGAATAATGAAATCCCCAAAAGAAGAACATTCCAGAAATAAAGAAGACTCAAGAAGACAAATTTAGAAAGACTGCATAAAAAATAAGATCATCTATTTTGATGTATCAAATATTATTTTATGGTAATTGTTTTAATTGTGATAATTTTGGACATAAATCTATAAAATGTAGAGCGTATGCCAAGAATAGAAGCAACTATGCATGGTACTTAAATAAAATTTATCCGAGAAGATCTTATGAAGCATACGGTAGAAACCAAAATAGTTTTGGTTCATTGATCAATGAAGTAGAATGCTACAAATGAAAAATGTATAGACATATAACTCATTATTGTAGAATCATGATGGATACCTATATTAAAGAGAAAATAATATCAGATATAAGAATATTAGGAAAAGAAAACAAGAACAGGTAAAAGAAGAACATATGAATGAAGGACACCCATAAGTCATACTCTGAGGATTTGCAGTAGTACAAGATCAGGATAAATCTACAAGAAAAAAAGAATATGTCAGATACATGAATGTTCAAAGAAGAAATGAAAAAGAAGAAGAATAGGTGAGTGAAAACTAGGTCCCATAGATCGTTCTCACAAGATTTGCAACAACGCAAAATCACGATGAATCGATAAGAAAAGAGAAAGATGTCATATTTCAGGAAGAGGATGAAAAGTAAAATGATGAAGAGGAAGACTAATCTGCATCAAAGAGGATATTTTTCTAATCCATACGGCTTGGAGACTCCCAATAAATATGAATATTTAAGAGGGGGATTCCAACTAGTAGCTCTATAGATTAGAGAACTATCGTTCGAGCAGTTTGAAGTGTTTGCAATTTCAAGAGTGGTTTGGTGACCGTAGTACAAAGAAAAAAATTTATTGTTTGAGAAGCATCTTTCATACCACATTCCTATGCTTAGCATTGGTATGGTACATGATTGAGAGGCATGTCTTGATTGATGCATGGTAGATCTTGGTGATATTAGTTTTGATGAATGGTTGATGCACGCTTTTGTATAGGTGGTGGTGCATGGTTGATGCACTTTGTGTGGTACAAATTGTGGTGCATGATTCATTTTTGGCATGGTATATTGATGATATTGGTACATGCTTGGTAGAGTCATGTGTTGGTGATGCTGGAAATATAATTGAGTAGTCCCTTGGTATATGATTCATGTGAGAGGATCTGGTTGAGTATCGATAGTCAGGATTGGACATATATATGTGAGTGGTTGAGAAATTGATTCATAGACTAACTCAGAGATGGTTCGATTATTTTGATAATGAAATATTTGAAGGATTAAAATTTGAACTCTTTTATAATATGTCAGTGATTTAAAAGAGGAAGCAACAATGGGCCAAAACTCCAGAAGGAAGTAGCTATAGAAACACCTACATTTGATTTGCACAACATCTTGTATAGAAGTCAAGGGGAGGTAAATAGTTAAAGAAGAGATCAAAAGAGTGAATATAGGGGGAGAATCCCAAATGAAATCTCAGACACGGGGATCCACCCCAGAGAGAGAGTTACCCTTTTCTTGAGGATATCAAAGAGGGAGTAAGAGAATGATCCAGAGAGAAAGCACATAAGCAATGACATAGAGAGAAAGATCATAAGCATAGAGACAAGGGAAGTGGCCCCAAGGGAAATACCATTTTCCATTGATGTCAAAGGGGGAGAGATAGAAACATTGATGAGGAGTGATGGTCACAAGGGGTTCATGAGCATGGTGTTTCCATGTCTAAGTTTTTCCATCAATGTTGGTGTTTCCATCAATACCAAAGGGGGATATTGTTAGATAGTTGGTTTGGATAGTCGGTTTTCACTGATGTCAACCCTTGACTATTGATGTCAACCATTGAAGATTGATATCAATCCTTGGAGAAGTTTGGAAGCACCAGAGATGTGGATTAGATTGTTGGACAATTGTTTTTCATTTGTATGATTGAGATTCATGGTGATTTAGTTTTCATTAATTTCAGTTGATGTCAACAATTGTGTTGGATGAACTTGAAGAATTTTGATAGCCCCACAGGTATGGTCATGGAACTCATAGTTCATCGAGGAATAAAGGCATGAAAGCTAGTTTACTTGCAGGTAAGACTATCATATATGGATAGTACGTGTCATGCCATTTACCCTGATATATGGTATGCCACGTAGCTCCTCACGATTGAAGAGATGTGGATTTGGGAAGCTGGAGGACCCTCAAGAATATTATAGAGGACTCTATAAGGTCACGAAGAAGCTTGACCAGTCAAAGTGGTTTCAAAAATATTAATAAAGTGTTGAAAGATTAATTATTGAAGGGACTAATTAATTTTCAAAAAAGATTAATAATCAAAATTTTAGTTGTTGGAAGATTGGTTGTCATTGATGTCAACCCTTAAACAAAGTTGCATGCAGAAGTAAAGTAACAGTAAAAAAAATATTAAAAAAATCATGTGAGTTGCATGTGAGTTGTATGCCATCATGAGTTGCATGAAAGTTGCATGTCATTATGAAATATCTCTTTAAAACCTAGAGAAGAGTCAATTGTAAATCACTTTTGTGTAATCACTTATGAGGATACAAGTTGGATATTTTAGGTAGTAATTTGAAGACAAAGAAGTCCCATGAAGTAAGAAGTTTGCAGGAGTAAAGAATATAGAGAAGTGATTTCATACAGGGATTCCTTGAGTATATATGCGTATTTCAGGAGGAAAATGTAGACATTCATAGGATGTAATGAGGAAAAGCGTGGATACCCATGAGAAGATAGTGCATACAGTCACGTAAATGTGACGAAAATTTGTGAAGATCAGGGATATAAAACTCAAGTCAACTACAATATTGAGGGTATGTCTTCCTGTGTGTCTTAGGTTGAGTATTATGAAAAAATCAGGAACATGTATGTCTCAACGATTCACAATAAATTGATTTGGAGAATTTTGTTCTGTATATTGGTATGAGGTGTGTGTGGTTGTAGTCTTGATGAGATATTGATATCAGTAGTAGCAGTAGGAATATCATAGACAACAACATCAATAGGTTATCAGTGATAGATGTAGTGACATATTGGTCTACATCTATATTTCATAGCGGTTGGACGGGGAAAGGAAAGGGGGTTATAGCCTCCTTCTGGTTGGAGCCATAAAATTAAGGAGTTGGAGCTTCCTTCAGGTTGAATCTTGTAAATAGGGGGTTGGATCTTCCTTCTAGTTGTAGCTAGAGAAATAGAAAGTTGGTGCTTCCAATGAATGTACTCTTGATAAATAAGAAAAACATTCTATGGTTTTTTTCTTCATTTTGTTTCCATGTAAAATTCTGGTATACTATGTTTATGATGTTTTGAATTATCATAATATTGATTGGAGGTTTTTAATTGTGGTTAAAAGTACTAATTGTGATAATATTGATTCACCCCCCCTCTCATTATTCCAACAACAACATTCTTTGCATTAAGGTTTTATACCATGCCTTTCCTTCCTTGTTCTTCCAATTTTCTTATTTGTGTTGAAGCTAGTTTGGATATTGACTGTATTTTGTTTATTTATGCTAAATAATAAGATATAAATACTAACGACATATCTTATAAATATATTGGACGTTGGAAATTGATCTTAGGTAAAATATAATGTGTAATTCTATATATGTTTATATCTATGGGTGACATTGGAGTGGTACGTTTTCAGTCTTTTCCCTATCCTTTCCTAACCATACCTTGTTGCAATCTATTGTCATTGCTAAAATATATACAATATTATGGGCAGAAATATCATGCAAATATTTGTGCCACTCTTTTTTACTTTTTTTTTTTATGCAAAAGGTGACAGAGAGGGGAACGTTGTGAATTCTTTCTTGGAAACCATTGATTGTATTGTTGGTCACATCGGATGGGACTCTTACTTCAGTTTATTGATGAGAGAATTTTGACTGATGGATTCCAAGGAAGACAATAAAAACATACTTGTACGACTGATTTGTTCTATATTAGATAAGTTTCATTTTATTGATGGAATGTACTCAACTGTATAGAACCAAAACATTGTGATCATCAAATTGAGATTGTTGAAACAACATGTTTTTTACAACTATATGTCACTCTAATTGTTTAACTAATAACATCCATTAATATATATTTCGTTTCATCTTACAGTTCCTTTCGGAAAAGGATGCAATAGAAAGTGTGATCTGCCCAATATACCGAGGACACTATTATTTGAAGCTAACTTTGAAAGTATGTGATGGAGTTTATGTTCACAAGGACATTGTTGAAGGGGGATAAAACTACCTATATTTTACCACTTACGTTCATATTGGAAAAACACTATCAATTGGAGAAGACACTTTTGAAGATCTTGACGAGGTTTGTCCAATGTAGAATTTTGAAGATTAGTCTTGATTTATGCTTATAGTCCAAAAGGCTTAAATATATCTATTAATATCTCAAGTTTAATCACCTTCTTTTTCCAAAATATTTCATATATTTGTAGGGAAGTAGTAGTATCAATTTTTTCTTCAAGTGGCACTAAATTGACTTTTCTCCAGATATGTTCATGTTTCTATCTCAGAAGGAACCTCATAAACAAATGGGAAAAAACATAAGGTGCCACCCCAAGCAAAATCCCAATTTGCATAGAAATAACACAACCACAAGATGAAGCGAGAGAAGTGTTTGTCAGTGGCTCAAAACAAGTCAATGTTGTATAATATGTACAAAGAATACATTATAAATAAGATATAATGTATCTTCATGCTTATCTTTACCCTGTTGACAAGAACATTTGAACAATTAACCATATTCTTTATAAGAATCCTACATTTTCTTCGGCTAATATGGAATATTCTTTTTCTAATGCTAGGTAGTGCCATGTATCCAGTGCTTCCTAGTGCAACAGATCGGGGAAACTTGAGAATTTTTTAGAAACAATAAGAAATGATCTTGTACCTTATCAATGGATTCACTTTTCAATGTTTGTGACACATGAAATATAATCTCAACCCTGGAACAAAGAGATCATGAAAAAATATATAACTTCTTCTCTTTTATAGTACAATATGGTTGAAAATCTATTATCATTGAGAGAAAGCTCCAATATTTCAAAGGTTTCCTTTGATGAGCTTCTTCTTGTCACAAATGAAGATGATTTTGTAAAGTTGTTATTTGTTTTAGGAATCGTTAGAATGTTTTTGTGTTAATTTGGTTATTGATTATATAATTAGTTTTATTGTTAGTCTTTTTGGTTAAAAATAGCATATAATCCATAATGTTCTCACATTTTATTAATTTCTATCTTTTGTAGAACATACTATCAAGTTTGAGGCTCCAAGAGGGTATCTTTCAAGAAGTCTCACTTTGGATCCATTTTTTTTTTGTAGATCTATAGTCCACGACCTTTCCTACAAGGATATGATTACAATGATGGAGAAGGATAATACACCTATTGAAATTCCTTGACCTATGGTTACCCTCGTGGGGACATCTAAAGGAAGGAAGTTTAACTCATGAGTAAACGCTGAAATATTTGGAAAAGTGATTGATGTCGATGATTTTCATTTACTTGGCATGTATTAGATGATCAATTATCATCACGTATTAGTGGATATTCAACTGAAACTCAAATGTTTTGTGATAGTAATTGAATTTTAATATTTAAATATGATGAGTGAAATCATTGTGATTTGAATAATTATGTCTTTTTCATATATTGTAATACAAACATTACAATATAATTATTCACTAATAATGATGATGATGATGATGTAATAACAATGCTATTTTTTGAATTCTTATTGTTAAAATTTTACAAGACAAAGTTATAATATAATTGTTCACTAAAATCACAATTATTAGATTTTATTGTATTTTAATTTTTCCAAATATTTTAGTAATTTATATTATACAACTATTATAATATATTAAATTTATTTAACTAAATTTAGAATATTTGTTTTTTTTAAATAAAAAAAGGTGTAGTACCTGCTATCATATATTAACTCAAAACTTGGACAAAATACACAGCTTCAAAGCTATAGTCACCAAAACATGCTGCCGGTAACCGGAAACCAGCATTATTGGGGAGTACTTAGCAGTTTATACAGTAATATTTTCAAGAAAAAGACATYTGTCCTTCCCATAKGAGASSAGGACARAAGCMAGTAACCYAGAAAAACATATAGCAATTAGCACATAAAACAAGAACCTGGAGAGCCAGGCAGCCTAGTCGTCCRGTGACRTGTCTCTCCCTTCAGCACCCRTCRAGATGTCAGAAGCCTGCRTGCRCATGGGGCAYCTATGCTGAGCTSGGTCCYCGGAGAGCGCGTCGAGGAGMAAATCTAACYGCTRTCSCATAGTGAGAGCCCTGTGCTCCAAGTCCKCCATGTGGCTGCGGAGCTCGAACACCAAGGCCAGGTGYTCATCGTTTAGGAGGGGACCAAGCGTCCCGCCACCATGTACCCCAGGAGGAGCATTCCTTCCATCCTCGTCTTTGCCATTGTCAGCCGCAGCCTTCTCGTCTCTCACCCCTTTCTCTAGCTGCTCAACATCTGTGGTCAGTTGGTCACTTAACCATGGAATTTCTTCCACCACGCAACCAGGAAGGTCGTCGACCATAGTCGAGGCGATGTTGCTGTCCAGCCTGGTGAGCATCTCCCTGTTGCTTGACTTCTCATTACATATCAGGTCCCCGATTGACGGGTCCTCCTCCACAACACAGCCAGAAAACCAGTCTACAGGTTCAGACGCCTTCTTCGCCCTGCTGTTGTCAACGTCTTGCTCAACTATAGAATTGAGCGCCGCTCGTCCCTCAACCCGTGCCTTTTTCCTGAGGATGGAAGAGGCCAGAGCCAAGGCCCACTCGAGCTCCTCCTCCCTGCGCCTCTGCGCCTTGTGTGCTTCCCAGGCAGAGCCTCGACGAGGTGTGCCTCTTCGTCTGACCATTTTCCCAATGAAAATACCAGTTAAGAGCAGAACAGAGTTAGAAAAGGACCAATTCAAAAGCCTCTACGAATGCCTAGCACTGGGAGGCCAGCTCTGTCGAAGACAGAGAAGCCAGCAGCCCTGGAAGAATTCCCCAGAGTACCCAGCAATTGACGCACCAATATCCTTCCTCCTTTGCTCGGGCTCCAAAGAAAAACTATAAGCGAACTGTCTGCTCCTCCGTCCCTCCATAATAACCATAACTTCATAAGCGYCGGGGATGTTAATTACCRYGCGAGGGAGGRGTACCTCCTCCATCAAATCTCTGCTATGGCCGTCCATCTGCGTTAAATGTCGCGCGAGGGTGGCGGTCCTAAGCATTTAACCATTGCTGAGTGTGAGTCCAGGTGGCTCATCGGCTCCTCCGCGTGTCACCCCATCCGGGGCAGGGCAGTCTCTGCCAGCAAGTTCTTTGCAATGCATAGAAAGGGTTGTTTCTTCTGAAATGTTGGCCTGCCAGTATATAAGATCCTCCTTTGATTCAATTCCGACATTAGCCAGATGATCAACAACTTTTTTGGCTTCTCGTTTTACATGAACGGGTATGAGGGTCAAATTGGGGTGTATGAGGCCTTCAAGATCCTCCAGAAGTCCTGAGAGTCTCCAGCTGGGGGAAATACACCCTGGGGATTGACCATGAAGGATTTTTGATATGAGTTGAATTATTATTTGCGAGTCTCCTTCAATGATCAACCGCAGGAGATGGTGCTGAGTCGCAAATTGGAGGCCACTTAGAAGACTTGTAATCTCTGCCACATTGTTCGTTTTTTCACCTAGGAAGCCAGCAGTCATATGAGTGATCTCTCCCCTGCTGTTCCTGAGGACGGCTCCGAAACTAGCTGGTCCAGGGCTGCCCCTGGAGGCCCCATCAAAGTTAATATTGAGGAATCCAGATGGGGGAGGGGTCCAAACTATTGGGCTGCTGTCACGCCCCCTGTTGGTCTTCTCCTGTGTTTTAATTCGCAGATGCAGGTTCCATCCTTCGAAAATGAGCTTCTCCTCAGGTTTGCATTGAATGTCATCCTGAAGCCATGAATTACTAAGAATGGTTTCACGAATAAAACATTTGATTTTTTTCCCAGGTGCTGGTTGGAGGGGAAGGTTTTGATTTGAAAATTCTTTGATTCCTTTCCTTCCAAATTGCCCATAGGAGGAAGCCAGGGAGTAGCTGCCAAATGCGTTGGAGAATTGGATTGTGAAAAGAGCCAGTTCCCCAATTGGCTAGAGTGTCCCTGATGCTGCCACGATTCCTCTGGGAATGGCGCATCGCTTGAGATCCCCAATCCCAGATCTTTTGACTGTAGTGACAATTGTTTAGGAGGTGTTCCATTGTTTCCTCACTTTGTTGGCAAAGGGGGCATATGGAGGGGCCAGTGAAGCCCTTCTTAGTGAGATTGTCCCAAGTGAGGATGCGGTTCTGAGCTATTAGCCAAAGAAAAAGAGAGATTTTGGGCCAGAGAAAAGGTTTCTAGACTTTGCTCCATATCCCTTCAGGGGCTTGATTCAGAGGGCTTGAATAGAGGTGGTATGCTTCTTTGACTGAGAAAATTCCTGAGGTGGAGTACCCCCATCGAAGAACATCTCTACCGTTCTTAAAAGGAATCTTCCTGAGTTGCATGCATTCCTGCCACGGTAGAAGGTCGAGATCCTCCCCAATCTGTAGGTCTGTTTTGCTGGTCTTCCATGGCCTCCATTGCTGCCGCTCGTGATTTGGGAGCCAGAAGTCCTTGACCTTTCTGAGGCCGTTTTGCTACAGCTTAATCTTCAAAGGGTGAAGGCTTTCCAGTGCGTCAAGAGGAGGTAGCTGTTGCCACGAGTCCTGCCAAAATAGGGCACTTTCCCCGTTCCTTACTTCCCAGAAGGCGTGTTGTTGTATGAGGGAGCGATTCCTCCAAGCCGTATTCCAGATATTGGCCTCTGCTCGTTGAATCTTATTAGCTGGTCGTTTTGGACTGTGGGTGCATATTTTTGCTTCCAAAGTTGCGCCCAGAGATCATGTGGGTGTTGCAGCCATCTCCACCACATCTTGGCTCCCATGACCTGGTTCATTTTCCCCGGATCCCTAATGCCCAGTCCTCCGAATTTTTTAGGTCGGCATACCTTGTCCCAGCCCACAAGGGCCCATTTTTTATTTCCCTGGTGTCCCTTCCATAGGAAATTACGCTGCAGACTCCTAATGGCTTTGATAACCGAAATAGGCGCCGCCAAAGCAGTGAAGAGGTAGGTGGGTAGAGCTTGCAATACTGATTTAAGCAAAACTAATCTAGCCGCGATGTTCAGAGGCCGGAAGGTCCAGCTATTCAGCCTGTTAGCAATGGATAATAGTAGGCTATCCCAAGAGATAGATCTCGCCGCTTCTCCAGTTAGGGGTATGCCTAAGTATGTGGAGGGGAGGGAGCATCGTTCTATGCCAAGAAGTCTAGATATGTGGGCTTGAACCAAAACTGGTGTGTTAAAGAAATAAAGTTTGGACTTATCCAGGTTGAGAAGCATACCTGAAGCATCCGAGAAGTCAGAAAGAATTGAGTTTAACTTGATTGCCTCCCTGGCCGTGGGAGTATTCATAAGGAGAGTATCATCGACAAATTGGCTGTGCGAGGGCGCCGGGTTCAGATTGTGGAGTGGCAGCCCCTCAAGCGTTCCTTCTAGTACTGCTGCTTTTAGATAACGACCAAGGCCTTCTACCATGATCACAAAGAGGAAAGGAGATAGAGGATCACCTTGCCTGATTCCCATGGTAGAGAGAAAAGGTTGAGAGGGTGTGCCATTGACAAGAATTGAGAAAAAGGAGGAGGTGGTTAGCATGAGAATCCAGTCCACCCAGTCTTTCGAGAAGCCGAAGGTATCCAAAACCGATCTCAAGTATTGCCAACTTAACCTGTCAAAAGATTTTGAAAGGTCCAGTTTGATAAGCATACCTGACGTTTTTCTTGTCTTTAAGGAGTGTATCACCTCGTTGGCTAGTATGACACTGTCCATAATTTTTCGTCCTTCCACATAGCCAGATTTCTCCTTTGAAATGATGAGCAGCAGGAGCGGTTTGAGGCGATTAGCAATGGTTTTCGTAATGATCTTGTAGATGACATTGCATAAGGATATTGGACGGAACTGCTTCGGGTGTGTGGCCCATTCCTCCTTGGGGATGAGAGTAATGAAAGTTGCATTTAAAGCCGATAGAACTTGTCTAGACATTCTGGATTCTTCAACTGCCAACCAGACATCTTCCTTAACCATGTCCCAACAGTGATGGAAGAAGTCTGTGGTGAAGCCATTGGGTCCAGGTGCTTTCCCTGGGGGCATGTCCTTTATAGCCAAGTCCACTTCATCCTGAGTGATAGGCCTCATCAGGGCACTATTCTGTTCTGAATTAATCAATCGTGGTATATGTCAAGTGACTTTTCGGATGGCCTCCCCCCTGCTTGTGTTGGTCTCTGTTAAGAGATCTTGATAGAAGGAATTAAGCGCTTCCGCTATTTGGTCGTGCTCCATGATTGGGACCCCTTGGTCGTCCTCCAGCTGAGAGATGCGATTAATGTATCGTCGATGTGTCATCGCCCCGTGGAAGAATTTTGTGTTGCGCTCCCCCTCCTTAAGCCATTGTACCCTGGATTTTTGCCTCCACAAGATCTCTTCTTGTTCTCTACAGGTCTCTAATTTCATTAGCAGTTGTTCCTCTTCCCTCGCCAGATCCTGCGTACAATTCCCTGCTATGAAAGTGTGCTGGTATTCTTCTAATTTCCTCTCTATTTCCCTCTTTCTAAGGAGGATGTCTCCAAATGTGAATTTATTCCATTGCTTTATGTACCACTTGAAATTCTTGAGGCGCTGCTGGAGTTTATACATATGAGTGCCATGCTCAATTTCTGCTTGGTCCCACCAAGTTTGAGCTAAATGATGAAAGTCTGGATGAGAGAGCCATAACTTTTCAAAACGGAAAAGTTTGGGCCTCGGTGAGGAGCCCGGGTCCATGCAAAAGACAATGGGCTAGTGGTCCGACCCTGTTTTCGAGACAATATTTGCCTCCAACGCCTGGTCGCTTTCTAGGAGAGCCTCGGTCACTATAAAATGGTCCAGTCTGCAGGCCACGTGTTGGTGTCTTGTTCTTCTATTGGACCAGGTAAAGATGCCATTCCAGGTTTCCATGTCGACCATGTTCAGTTGTTCTATTAGGGTTTTGAACATAGCGCTGTCCTGCTCCAGCCTCTTTGAGCCCCCTATTTTTTCCTCTAGCGTTAAGATCATGTTGAAATCGCCTCCGATTATCCAGTGCAGAGTGTGTATTAGGTTTTGTACATATTGAAGGGATCCAATAAATCTTTCCTTATCTTGCATAGCCTGCGGACCATAAACATTTGTGATCGCGCCATCCTTGGAGGAGGCCACCTCTTTGTAGAGGGCTGTTATAGTGTTTCTGGTGGAGAATGGATGAAGTAAAGTAACCCTTTGTGGGTTCCAAAGGATGGCGAGTCCTCCTGACGCCCCCACTGAGTCTTGGTAAAGGAAATATCCGTTCATCCAGCTGCTTCGAAGAATATTCTCCGCTTCCCTCCCTGCACATTTGGTTTCCTGCAATAATAAGATATCTGGATTCTCTATTTTAATGCAATCTCGGAGGATCCGCTGCTTGGATCTTCCATTGAGTCCCCTTATATTCCAAGATATTATATTCATCATGAGGATGATGGGGGGGGGGTGGAGATATCCCTCCGAAAGCCTCTGTATCTGTCCAGAATTGATCATTAAGTGCCATGCTTCCTTAATAAGTTGCTGAGCTGGTTTACGGCCGCGCCTTCTGTTTTCCTTGGTACTTTTTTTTTGCTCGATAGCCGGATCTACCGAGATGCCCAGCCTGGATGTTGATCCCGCTGATGAATTTGTAAACACTTTATGCACTTTTCTTAGCTGATCCACTGGGAGGTGTTGTAGGTCATTTTGATTGAGTGCTTCTTCCAGTTGTTCTAGGTCAATATCTGCCAAATCCGTTTCATCCATGATCATATTCGTGTCTTCTTCCCTGCCAAATTGAGTTTACTGAGCTGATTCCTTTGGATGTGTTGGTTGTAGCTCTTCCGGGCCTTTGCCTTTTCCTTGATCTGATGCTTGGGGGGGGGTTCTGTGGATTCTTCTCTTTCGCTAACTGATTCAGGGCATCAAAAGAGTTCTTGGAGGGGACCTTTGGGGTCGAATTCTGATTCTGCTTTCTTGAAGTATTTTTCCTTCTTCTTGTGACGTTGGTGAAACCGTCCTTTTTCTTGGCTTCAGAGAGCTTAGGGGCTGGGGCGTTCAAGGGGCAATCCCTAAACACGTGACCGTGTTCCTGAAACTTCCTATAGCGAAAGGGTATGTGCTCGTAGTCAATTGTTTGGTTCCAGACCTCATCCTGGTATTCTAAATGCAGATGCGGGCGTATGATGTATACTTTCTTATTTTTGTGGCCTCTGACGCCTTAACGTATTGACCTACCGTGTTCCCTATGCCCATAAGTATTTCTTCCAGCCAAAATTCCTGAGGCAGGGAATAGAGCCTGATCCAGACCGGGGCTCTTGCGAAGTCTTCCTGTTCTAGGTTGAATCTGTCAGTCCAGAATCTTAGAAAGAGGCCTACTGAGTTGTAGAAATATGGTCCATTGTCAAATATTCTGTCTTTTTCTTCAATATTGTATAGTATGATTGTGAAAAAACCCTTGGAGCTGAGCTGGACCTCATAGTCTCCTTTAGGGTTCCACCAGTCTTTAATCCAGCGAGCAAGGTCTCTCTCAGTTGGCCAGAGGCCTAGGAATTTACCTATCAGTGCGTGTTCTATCATAAACTGGGTGTGTTTCCCCACCCTAGTCGATTTTATTTGGTACAGAGGTGGTTTTTCCAATTGAGGGATGCACTTACCTGGCAGCCAGTTTTTGTGAGCTTGTGTGTGAGACGTGCTTGGTTCCAGCTCCATTTCTTTGCTGAAAGCTTGCTCCTGTGTAAACAGCTGCTCCCGCATGTGCTCAGGTGGTTCGAAGGCCGGCCTTTTGGCGCGGGTTCCTGCCTTATCGTTAGCAGCGATGTCGCTGTACGAGGGGGGTTTCCCCCCCTCCCCCGAGCTCATTGTAAGGTGGACAGGGACCGTGCTGATTTGTAAGCTGCAGATCGGTGTGTTTGGCGTTCAGTGCTCTGGTGTCAGAGCTCACATCCGGCGATTCACGGGTGTTTGAAAAATTGATATGCTAGGGTTTACCTCATAGTTGCAGAGCGCTTGATGCATGTTATTTTTAATCCAAATTTAGAATATTAAATATAAAGAATAATAATAAATTTTGATACACTTTAGATGAAATGGTTTCACAATTTTTTACTCTATTAGTAACCTTATGAATATTTTATTAAAAAAGTATGTAAGTATTAGTTGAATATTCTATTAAAAAGGTATGTTAAATAATGTATTTCCTTAATTTTGTATTAAAATGTACACAAATATTGGATTTGGTTAATAATTTAAAAATCAATTTGAATAATTACTCTTATGATATGTTATTTTTTGATCTCTTTTAATGATAAAGTTATAAAAAATGTTCATTAAATTTAGAATAGTTATATTTAATAATTTGTATTATTTATAATTTATAATTAATTTAATTAAATTTTAAATGATTAAATAAGAAAATTTATAATTAATTTAATTTATCTAATTAAATTTAAATGATTAAATATGAAAATGAATTCTTTAATAATAATGAATTCTAGTCTTTGTTTTCAATCCTTGGCTTCCATGGTAACAATTTATATCCAAGCTTTCTCTTTAATTCTCTTTTAACCTCTCTCCCACTATCTCTTTCTAACTCTGCATGCTAATCTCCTCTTCATCTTGGTCTTTCCCCTCACCATTGTTGAATCTCCTTTTTATTTCTCCCTTCAAACCATCACTTACAGACTCTTGAGATACCAAAATAACTTTCACTAGTTCAATAATAGAAGGGGATGAAATTGAGATCTAATACTAACTTCCAAAGATCACAGAAAATCCAAATTCTTTATTGAAAACACACTTAAAAATCATCATTTTTCTTTTTTCAATATCATTGTTTTTTTCCTCCCTATACAAGCAATATCAATCTCCCTTTACAAAATCTAAAGCAATTACTCGATCCCTGAAAATATCATCCTCAAACATAGAAAATGTGACTTTGATGCCCTCCCCCCCCCGCTCCCCACC
>JASDQU010372050.1:17977-44604 GCA_032191745.1 Picea mariana | reverse complement strand
CGAGATTCGGAGGATTGAGAGTCCTGAGGACAAATGCATTTCGGCATTTGAAAGCCCGAAACCCCGAAACGAACTATGGTCATATAGGGAAAGGTTGTGTTGGCCAAGACTTAGCCCTTAGGGCTATTCATCGATAAAGGCGGTTCGACGAATTAGAAATTCGATGATCGGGGAATCAAGAGAACAAGGAATTCTCGACATCAGGGATCAGAGAATCCCGAAACCTGAAATTTAGTCGGGGAAATCCACGGTTGAGTACAGAAGATTGTGCAGGTGAAGACAAGACCTGTGGATCGTTGTGAGCAGCGATTCCTACAGGAATCGAAAGAGTCAATTTCAGGTCGCTTGGTGGAATTTGAACGATCCTTAAAGACCGGGAGGTCAACGCGGAGGCCTTTTCCAAGGCAAAGGGTTAGGGCTAGTCACCGGAAAAGGCGGTTCGGCGAATCGGAAATTCGATGATCGGGGAATCAAGAGAACAAGGAATTATCGACATCGGGGATTAGAGAATCCTGAAACCCAAAATTTAGTCGGGGAAATCCATAGTTGAGTATAGAATATCGTGCAGGTGAAGACAGGACCTGTGGATCGTTGTGAGCAGCGATTCCTGTAGGAATCGAAAGAGTCAATTTTGGCTCGCTTTGTGGAATTTGAATGATCCTTAAATACCAAGAGGTCAACGCAGAGGCCTTTGCCGAGGCAGAGGGTGCGTCTGCATCACTTTTGTTTTGAAGTAGCACCCCTTCCCTTTTTTCCTGATTCTATTGGTCGTCCCAAAACACTACCCATAATGTGTTTTCAATTTTCTTAATATACTCACTAGCATAATGTAACAACCCCTCTGTGACATCTTAAAGTAATTGAGAAATGGTATGATATTTGTCTCTTTTGAAACATTAATAAAACATCAACTGAACAAGTAAAACATTATATTAATATACTTCGACAATACACATTATATTCCATTCATCTCATTGAAAAACTAGATTTAGATACAACTTCAATGTATTAAGGATCTACCATATCACATAACATCACTTACAACAACTGTACAACATCACGATTATTCAAGATCAACCACAACCAGTTTCATCACACAATATCATTTCTCCTAATAGAAAAATCATCATACAAGGAAATCAAAAATATCTACCCATCCATTCTACTTGCAATGTTAGGACCTCCAAGACACATAATTAATGCTCAAGTAGAATATTCATCCGATTGATTTTTACCACTTAAGGTCTTAGGACTGGCCACCGTTCTGAGGAACAAGGAAGTATCTAATTCTCGTACGCAAACTCAATTCTAGACTAAAAAATTCATAACAGTAAGGTACTGAATCATAACACCATTTAATCATTACGTCCTCAATTATTAGACCAATTTTCCTTCCCTAAAAGTTACAATAACATTAATTAAACATCATCTAGATAATATGCCACCGCTTCAGAAATATGTCATATAATTATCATACACCATTTGAGAACATCTCTTCTTTCAATGAATTTGCAAGCATCAATCATCAATATGTATGGTAACAATCCTCTACNTATATATATATATATATATATATATATATATATATATATATATATATATTGAAAGGGAAGGGAAGAGAGGGAAAAAACTCTTAAACACTTAGAGGAACTGTAAGATTACTCTGTACCTTCTAAATTTAAAAAAAAAACTGCGAGGAGGAAAATATTCAATCTAGTGAAAGTATGTTCTGAGAACGTGTTTAAGTTCTATAAGGAACCTAAAGTTTCTCTTCTGGGTGTCATAGTGAAACAAGTCTAGAGCAAACTCCAAAAGTACTTAGATGATCCCCTTGGAGGTCCAATGTTCAGAAGCAACAACACCTAGTGTGCACAGAGGCCACATAAGGTGGACAAAGGCTTTAAAATTGAAAAGGAGAAAGACCAGGAGGGACAGTGTGATCTTACATAGGGGAGGTGTAGAAGTACGTAGGAAAACAATTAGGGTCCATAGTTAAGGAGAAAAATTCTGTGCAATATTCAAGTGGAAAAATAAGAGAGGGAAATTCTTTTTGAAATAATTAGCAGACGAGATTTGATCGTGAGGAATCAAAATTCCTACAATTTTCTTAATAGACATGATTAGTGCACTCGTTAAACCCTGACACCTTCGGGCTTCGTCACTTAGGAATAATTGAGTAGTTTTTAAATAAATAACCCCGAGGCCCGAAGTTGCGAAGTAAAACTACACCATACATTGATCATCGTAAACTAGCCATTGGATCCTCAAGAAATTTGGTGATTCAGCGAGTTTGGTTCATAACTGTAAAGAGTTAAGGAGCGTCGAAGATCCAAAGTCCCGGAGTGAAGGAACATCGTATATATAACGATCGATCACTGGACGTTAGATCTACGATCCTTCGTTCTTCAGAGGTTCGGTAATTCGACACTTCGGAAGAATAAGAGTCATGAATTTAAAGGTTAAGGAATTCTCGGAGTCTCAAAGTCCGGGGTAAATCCTATCCGTCATTTGATGGAAAGATGTGGGTCGTAGATCTCTGAGCTATTTGGGATTCAACTCTCCGACTAAGTTAAGGTGTAGGTGTTAAGGATTAAGATCACCACAAACCTTTGAAGTCCTAGAGTGAAGGTAAACCATAGATCTAGAAAATGATCGAGGACCATTAGATATGTTAGAACTTCGAGCCGTTGTCCTTTAGAGCTTCGTGAGTTTATCTCTCCGGAGGAAATGAGTTTTCTTTTACAAAAAGTGAGGAACTCCCAGAGTTTGGAACTCCATAATGGACAACAACCGTTTATTGGAGGAAGAGTGCAAACCGTCATATCTTTGATCCCTTCAAAGGTTTAGCGATCCAGATGAAACAATTGCAAGTTGTGTAAGCAGAGAAAAACCCCAAATCATGGAGTTCCAAAGTGGAACCCCACCATAGGTTCTTTCGTGAGGAGAATCTACATCAACCATTGGATTAAGTTCATAAATATTAACGAGGATGATGGAAGAGTAGGGTTAACCTACAACTACCGGTCAACTCATCTTATGACCAAATTCGATCGGTAGCACTTTGGGTGAACATGAGTGTTGAAATTAAAAACCTCTAGAGCACCGGAGTTCCGAGGCTCCAATTAATGCTCAATTTTGGTTAGCCCTTGGTTCTAGCACATGGTCACATGTATAACTTTGTTGAGGAAAGAGGGCTAACACACTACATACTAAAATTCAAATTCCATAGAGTTTAGCAGGTTTCCCTCGGTCCTGAGGATTTTGGATTTGTCTATAAATTAGCATAGAGATTCATACTTACTACTTCAAATATATCAACAAATTCAACATAGGAAAAACACGATATAAATTTGTATTTGACAAAATTCAACAGAGATCATACTACAACAAAATTGAATTGAGAAAAGTGTCAACATGAAAATGACACAGTTTCATACCTAGAATGAAGTTCTACCGAGATCCCATAAGATGAATTTATTTGGATTTAAATGAAATTGAACAAAGCCTCATAATAAAATTATGGAACTAACACCCTAATTTACCAACGAACAATAAATTGTTAAATTTCTAAATAATCTCAACTAAAGACTTTGTCATTCAACTTCAAACATGGATAAGGTATAAATTTTTAACATAGACCGTACTCAATATAAATTCTAATTCCGCAATGAGGATCAAGCGATCCCAAAATAGAGAGAGGATTACATTGAAAATTTAAAGTAAAAACACTCTAATTATTAATTGATTGGCATAAATTGTAATATTTAAAAATATGAACTCTAAACTAATATTCGTTGACAACAATTATAACAATTGGCATTCAGGCTTTCCATTTTTCCTATACTGGCCTTATCATTCTAACATACAACTACACTAATGCTAAGAATAAAATTCAAAATATAAAAATACTAGAACTAGCGAGTTGCTACTTAAAGAAGATTCCTTCAAGTCTTCCGCTCCTTCCTTTTCTTTACTTTCTAGTCACTGAGACTTCACCAGTACCTCCCAGCCAATGCTAGGGGTACTCTTCTTCCTCCTTATCCCCCCAAGACACAAAGTGGCCACACAAAAGAAACCAACAAATAGTTCCAAGACTTGCCCTTGCAAGGAAGAGCTTCCACTCTTTTTACAAGTTTGGTATCCCAACTCTCACAAGTAAAACACAGTCCAATAAAAATTTCACAATATAACAATGCTCATAAAATAGATCCCTTTTCCCTTCTCTAGAATTTTTTTTTATATACTTTTCTTCATTGAAACATGTATTCATGGACAAGTAATTAACTTTTTAGTTAATTTTAATTTGGATCACTCACTCAAACACTTGTCACAATCTCCCCTAGTTACACCAGTAATTACCATTTTTATTTTATTTAAAAGGTGAAAATCCCTCACAATCCTCAATGTGTTCTTATGTTCACTCCTAGGTGTCCATTTGTTCCCCAAATTCTCATTTAAGGAGTATCCCCTAACTAGATCTTAGTTAGAGTTTAATTAGGAGTATTCTTCTAGTTAGACTAGTGTAGTTTGACTCTAGATTCTATTCTATGTACAACCAAACTCTCAAGTTATTATTTATTTCTATTTAAAATTTCATATTTATATTAAATTCATGCACACATGTGCATTTTATTCAATATTTATATTTTTGTCACTTTTCCTAGAATTATATTTATCCCAAATTTAATATTTAAATTAGTCCCCAAATTAAACATAGGCTTAGGACAAATCTTAGACTCGGGATTAGACTTTTGTTAGGATTTTCAACTAAAATCTATTGTTTAATTAGTTACTTACTCCAACAAAATCTAATATTTCAATGTTTTCTAGGCCATCTAGATTTATTGACTTAAGTTTAATTATCCGACGTGCCCTTCAAGACACACCTCCGTGCTCCAAGGGTGCCACTTGCCTTAGACTTGTTTTGGAAGTTTTCCTACCCTTGGAGCCAACACTCCACTCAGTCGACCTTGTGAGATACTAAGGACTTCTAAGGAATAAGGAATCTTCCTTAGTGCACGCTCCTTAGAAATCTTCGTGAGAGACTGTCTCAATTTTCCCTCATGACATCGTGGACCCCTCGAACTAGGTAATCATTAACCTACAATTTAGACCATAGTGGGAGTGCTAGTAGGTTTTGACAGGGACGTCCTCACACCTTTCCCTAAAATGTGTGGTTTATGTGCATGGCCCCTCTACTCATTATGTGAGTCGGATTAGTAAGTATTGTCAAACCTGCATCCACTGACAAAAACAATGTCAATAATTCCATATACATAAATCATACTATAATCAATAGTACAACATATGTGCATGAAATTAAATAATCAATAGATACAATCCACTCCCTCACTCAATCCAAAGTCAAAGGGGATCCATCGATGCCATCAACATCCTTAACCTGTCATGTGTCCTGCACACTCAAGACGACTCCTCAAAAACATCTTTCAATATATATACATCAATATAATGAATAAGACATAACACCTCAACATCATCATATATAACCCATAATCTGAATGAAATCACAATGTACCATACCTGGATCACTTGCAAGCAAGTGTCCTCAAATAATAATTCAATAATAGTGTGCTCAGTAGGGCAGGATGTTACACATAATAGACTAACTTGTATAATTTGTACCCATCTTCCATAGATGCCTCTTGTTTTTCTCTTTTTGGAACAAACCCCTTCAAAGTTTCATGTACATATATAACAAGAACATCCAACAACATGACAACACCCCAATTGTTTCAACCTCATCAAGTAGGTGAATTAGAAGATGAACCTGCAAGTCCATAAAACGCATGGGAAGTTCCTTATCAACCATATAATCAATATCAACTCTATTTTGATACCACCATGAAATTATATCTATATGAATCACCTTTGATGTGATCCAACGTACAAATGCAAATAATTTCGATATGGCATGTCATAGGTCTTGGGGGAAGTCATGGTTCACACAACCACACACAAGAAAAGGATGATGACACTACAAAATTAACATACACATCATCGATTTCCATAAAAATATGAGTGAATAGCATATTTTTATTGACACTATAGAAGAATAATCATGTATTCCACATACATACACTTAGAAGGTTCACATGGTCATGTGATTTCAACTCGAGGAAATTTCCTTCTATAGTGATGGAACGTGATAAAGTTGACCCATATAAAGAACATTACTTCACATCCAATATAACATCCTTCACCAAGTAAAGATCATGTTTCTTCAAAATGCATGCAACATCACCTTATTTAAAAGACCAAGAGGGACCAACCTCTCCTCTACTTTATTTTCTTTTCCAATGGCCAAATAGAATAGTTTGTGTTTTGGAGGGAATACATATTAACTCCATCCACAACTATTCACAATTGTAGGCTATGCACTTCATCGTTGAATTTATCAGGCCACGTATCTTTTATATGCTTCATGGCTATTGAATCTATTGGGATTCACATAACTCCTACCTCACTTCTATCTTAGGCATGCCACCCATACAACATGGATAATTTATTGAAACAAAAGAGCCTTTGGATCCTTGTAATTATAGGCATGTTCCTTAATATCTTATGAGGAGGACCATGTGCCTTACCCTTGTTTTTGGATTTGTGGTAGTTGTGATACTCGCATTCTGGACATATCCTTTTGTTCATATATTCATTTGTTTATAGAATACAATCATTTGGACATGTGAGGTATGCTATGAACTCAACACCCAACATTTTTCATCATTTTATTTACCTCTTTGCAACTATCGGGTAATAAATTATCTCTTGGATGTACATTATATTTGAGTAACCTGCAATTTGTGAGCAATAGAAATGTACACGATCATTAAGAATGAATAAAATCAACCATTTTCTTCCTTCATTGTGTGACAATATTCCTTAAAAATTATGGGACTTAATAGTTAGTTACCTCAAAAGTGCTTAGAAACACGTGTTCGACATACCATAGATTTGTTTCAAGTTGTACAATAATATTTTTGTCCCTAGTTGGGTAGACCTTAACTCATGTTGACCAAAGAGAGGGGTGGTGGAAGCATATTCCATGAATTGCAAGAAGGTATCTATGACATCAATGTTATCCCATATTTCATTTTGTTGGAATGCATGTAAAAACATTTTCTCCATGGATTGGGTATCATGTAACAAATAATCCATACCAACCTCTATATCATTTCCTTCATCCCGAAGATGTGAAGAACTAATATTACTATAGAGGTTTTGAATTGGTGACTCAAGACATAGTGGAAATTTAATAAGTGATCAATTCAACCATTCTTGGTATGCTTTCTCTCCAAGTTGTGTTTGTTTAATAAAAATATTGTCTAATCCAGATCTTGAGGGCTGAGATCTAGAAAGGCTTGATGCCCAGAGAGGAGGAGAGAAAGCATGAAAATATTCCATGAAATTAATCACAAGAACATTGATGAAAATCCATGAGATGAATACACGACAAACATATGAGAAAGAGAGAAAGAGTTGGAGAAGAAGGATTTCATTAAGAATAAGCATTACATGCCATGAGACAAATTTTGGGACCTCTCCTTCTCGATCTAAAATCTCTTCCTATTTCCTTTTTTATAAGGTGTCTTCTTGACGAAGTCAACTTTGAACAATTAACTCCATTTATTACATATTCATCATGATCCCTTTTACACTTATATGGATTTATGGATTTTTACATCCAAACTTAGACTATATTCCCCCCTAAGATTCAGATCGATCCACCTCCTTAGAAACACTATGCATAGGTCACAACATATTTGTAAAGTTTGTAGAAGAGGGTTGTCCTACATTTTGTACAAGATTCCGCTTCTATGGCGGTCATAAAAAGAATGCCAAGGGTTTGTAGAGTAGTATGGAATACTGTAGAGGTCACATAACCTTTTATGATAGCACAAAAACCATGAAAATGTTTCATACCGATGGATATAGTAAATACATTTTTGGATGCTCCTGCAATGGTGAACGAAGATCCGAAGCCAGAATGACCCTGTAGTGCCTATGGAAAAACTATGATTCTTACAATGTATGCCCCAGTAATTGGATTATGAGATTACCAAATGGGGTTGGTTATTGATGCAAACATTTGAACCCGTGACATGCTTCAAACCCTTGTTCCTGTGGAGTGCAAACCTTGCTCTGAAACCATTGATCCAGATCTTCAGGGTTGAGATCTAGAAGGGATTTATGATGAGAGAGGAGGAGAGAACACATACAAATATGCCATGAAATTAATCACAAGAACATTGATGAAAATCCATGAGATGAATACAATGAGAAAAAGAGAAATAGTTGGAGAAGAAGGATTCCATTAAGAATAACATTACATGCATTGAGGACAATTTTGGGACCTCTCCTTCGTGATCTAAAATCTCTTCCTATTTCCCTTTTTATAAGGTGTCTTCTTGACAAAGTCAACTTTGAACAACTAACTCCATTTATTACATGTTCATCATGCTCCCTTTACACTTGTATGGATTTATGGATTTTTACATCTAAACTTAGACTATATGCACCCGTAAGATTCATATCGTCGTGACTTGACATCATAGTGGGGTGAAATGGTAGATGGTAGACATGTCTCCCATGATTAGAATCCTGATTGTAAAAATATTGAACACTACATCGATAATATTAATAACATGATTCATTTGATATGTTCAAACATTATACCAAATATTTATTAGTATCATGGAAATCATTTTCCCAATAATAAACATGGAACCAACCACTTTATAAAACAAACGTTGAATCAAGAAATACCTTTACATTAATTCTATTTAAAATCCAAAAATACAATTACTCAATCATCTTTTTCTTACACCCTACAGGGCATCTACATAAAAGAGATAAAATTCATGGTGTATTATCGTTGACCTAGGATGGTTATTGGAAGATGCCATGTTACGATTGGTAGGGTAAAGAAGTTTTCCATTTCCATCAAACATCTTCTTGTGATATATTTCTCCTAATAAGAGCTTGTGGAATTTTCGGACTACTAGAATATCTCATGTATCCAAAATCAATCTTGAATCTTGCTCCAAAATTCAATGAGCAATTATTCAATTTCATCTACATACATAACATAAATTCAATGGAATAAATAAATTATAAATAAAATATAGACAAATTGCATTCGTTAGGAGAGAACTTGAAGGACTTGTAATGATATGGAATAAGATGGAATCTAAAGAATTTTCCATTTAATATTATAATTTTTTTTTTCCTACATTTTAGCCAAAACCATCATCTTGGGAAGAAGAGAACAATTTAACTTCAAGATTTTTTTTGAATAAATTTTAAATGTTAGCAGTGCACCTAATTATATTACGACAATCGAGTGTGTATTGATACAATAATTGCACCGGTGTGGTACAATTCGAGAAGAATTAAAGCATGGGCTATGCTAAAGCTTTCGCAAAGAAAAACCTCCACAAATTTTAAATGTAGATGTTTGCGTTTTTATTTTTTTAATTAAATTGATTTTCGGTGTGTTATTACTTATGAACCACATTGGTGCTAGTGCATTTACTAACAAACTTACACAAAAATAATGTCCTCTCTTATATGTGTTTTTTTTTTTAATTTAAATTTTCTTTGTCGGTGCATTCGAAGTATACACCACAGTAATGTGTTTATTACCACAAGGTGCACCAAATAAAGTAAGTGGCGAAAGAAAAAATGCATGCATTTATTATCAATATGTTGAAATATACAATTGAAAAATTACTGAGAATTTCGTTTTTTCTAAATGTATATGTTTATAAATGAAAACCCTATTTATTCTTTCATTGTTTTGCCAAAAATTAGAGAGATCTTTGCAAGTGAGATTTACCAACAAAGACTTCGAAGTGGGTGGATGTTTTTGAAGAGGAAATTTTGAAATGGATCACTATAGGTCACGTATAAATCTACATAGGAGAAATTTCATGTACATGTTTTAATTTTATTGATCATATTAATCTTTCCCCTATTTGATTCAACCAATTTTCAGTTCATTCCCAAAAAAATAAAAGGGTTTCATAGTTACCTTCAGTATTGGAAGCCCTAACATCCTTGTTGTTTCTCTTTATATAGACAACCGATAACCATATTCATGTAAAAAGCATTGTTGAATTTAAAATAAAAATTATGTTTTTAAAAACAACTTCGCCATTAGTGGTGTGAATTTTACAGATATAGAGATCCAATGTATATTATTAGATAAAAATCACCACTGAATTTAAAATGGGATTAATATTATTTTTTATATAGAAATCCTCATGTTCACAAGTCAATGGTGCATACTCAATAATACTTAGCCACCAATGCTTTTATTAATTTATAAAGCACCACCTGAATACCATAGTTTGTAAAATGTTTTCGATTCCGAAAGAGATTTGTTATCATACGCTAGTGTGTAGATATATGGTTAATGAATTGGTTCGTGCTTATTTATTATATGCATCGAGGCCTTATGTTGTACAAAAACATAATTTGTATATCTCATGATTCCTAGCATTAATTTTTTCCAGTTTATTATAAAAATTCCAACGGAAAAACGAGGGAAAGACTAATACATGCCGGTAGGGATTTCCAAAAAAGTTTACTAGGAGATTTTAAAATAAATGAGCATAGTTTCATCACAAAAGGAGACATCCCAACAACAACACACATTTTTTTGTTTGTTTTCCGGAATCGACAACTGTGTCAGGCTCCTACTCACGTGACACAGGGTCGATTCTGATCGCTACTACTATAACCTCCAGGTGTTCTATGGTGCCCACTATGCAACACACAAGATAAAGTGGGGGTTTTGAACTTGTAACCTCACATAACAAACTTCCTTTACATGTCCACTATTTCCAATTGCTCTTCACCCCTGAGGGCTTTAAACATTTAAAGGAAATGGGGGTGGGATTTGATCCACTTATGTGTGCACGGGTCATGATACCATTTTTAATATAGTATCTCTGGGTGCAACCACACATTCAACCACTATCTCAAGGTGACCCCATGGCTTCAGGTTAGGCCCTCATGGGAATTGAACCTTTCCCAATGGGGAAGAACTCCTCGCTTTCCACCATTGGATCCAACCCCTTTGGGAAACACCAACGCACTTTAAATGTACATGTAATCATTTATTTATTATTTTATATACAATGAATTTAATTATTGTATGAAATACTAATTCAATTGTTTTGTCGTAGAAAATAAGAAAAATGGAACCCATTCAACACATAAGATATTTGGCCTTACTTAATATTTGATATTTTTTGTGATATTCATATTTAAGTAATTAAGTTACACTCGTCCGTGGATGTCCTCTAATAAGTCCTGACATACAAAGAAGAGTCAACAAAAAAAATTGTTTACATTGGTTTAAGTATGGGTTTTGAGTATATGTTCAAGTATTAATGTTTAATTGAACAATTTATAAGTAGCTATATTGTTTAACTTCTCTCATTTTATAATTAGTGGACCAAAAATAAACCTTTAGATTAATTATATCGAATATTCTTTGTCATGTGGTATTAAACGTATAGGAAACAAAGTATGTAGTGCACCAATATAAGATATTGTGAGAGACGACATGCAACACAATTCTGAAATAATGTATGTTGTTTATAAAACACTAGTTGAAATGGAATGTGTTTTTATTTACACAATCATGTATATTCTACTATTTAACTTTATATTTACTTATTACACTTTATTTCCATTTTTATAGATGGAATCTAAAGAGGATGGACATAAAAAACAAGCCGATCAATAACAAATTAGGTTAAACAACCATAGTACAATATCTCCTACAACTAATGAAGATATGAAGAAATGACGCATGGAGTGATGACAAGAGTTCAAGTGATAAATGACAATCAATATAATTGAATGTTACTTCAAGTTGTATGTTTTGGAATAATTTTCTATGAAAATCAAGGATTTTGTTTGATGTATTAGACATATTGTCCCAGTTGCATGAGGACAAGTTACCAATAAGTGTAACAATTACATATTTGTTTCATTTTGATTATTATAGACCTTTACGTTGTTCCATCTTGTATGACCATGGGTCTCTTATTCATATATAATAAAATGGGTTTATTATTTTATTACAATGTCGAATGCTCTAAAATGTTGTGTTTCTGATTAATTAATATGTCTATGATTTACATTGTTACAAATAACATAGATGCAATCTATTGGATAAAATATTAATACCATCATTATATAAAATTTCAATAACAAAAAAATAAAATAAAAGAACCATTATTATAAGAAATATTTGATTTTGAGATAATTAAGGGAAAATTTGTAAAAAATACAATTAATTATAATATATACATATATCTGCACTTTATTCTTATGAACCCAATATATGATGTGTGACACAATATAGAAACCCATTCATTTTAAGGGTATATCTATGCATGGGTGCCTATTAATTATACTAAGGCACCCATGCAAAATATTGAGAAAAAATGTCATTCCTTAAAATATATTGTTTCAAAATATATTGGTGTGTATGTTTATAATATGCACTTGTTCTTTAAATATAATATATGCACCATTGTTTTGAACAAACAATAACACCAATATCTCATCTCAAATATTCAAAATTTATCTATCCTTCAATGCAGAGGGTAATACATGCACCGATACACAAGAATTAAATAAGCACTGGGGTGCATATGAAAAACAGATGCACTAGTGCATTCCCTAGATATGGAAGAATTGGTGTTGCATACACAAACAATGCAAAACTGATGTGTAAAAATTATAATATCATTGGTGTTGCATACAACAAAGAGGAGAATCAAATGCGTAATATATATGAATGCACTCGTGCCTGTTAATTTAATTATATGCACCTATGAGTTTGTATTAAAGGTGCACCAATGCGCTTCAACAATACAAGCATCAACACCTAATTTTTTTTAGTTATATGGAACATACGTTAAAAAATATTCTTGGGATAGCGAAGGTTGTAGTGGGTTTTTTTTTTTTAATTTTTCCAAATCTTGTAACACTAAAAACCTCTCAAAAAAACTCTGCTACAAGGTGTTTTCATTTTAGTGTAAAGGTTTCTAGGATAAATATTGGATCTATGTTAATTGTTTTTTTAATGGAATATCTCATGGGAAAGCCCTCAGTACTTCCCCACTTCATGGATGGTAAATACTGATTATAGTACATAACCCCAAATGGGAACAAGAGATTCAAACCAATGACCTCCTCCACATGTCACTCGGAACCACTTGAGCTAACCCTTTTGGCTATATTGGCTCTATGTTAATACTTTCTTGATCTATTATTTCTCTCTCAGTTTTTAACATGGTATTAGAATAGGTGGACCTCAACTCTCCAACAAGAGATCTCTAATATTCAAATCCATTCTTATAAAATTTTTGTTAAAGTGAGTGACCCATGGAAAAGAGATATGCACACAAATTAAAGTGATTATTCATGGATTTATGAACCATGGTGAATGACGGATGGACCTGAAACATATACAAAAGTGCATTGAAGATGAAGTACTAGATGAATGAGTACTTTGGTTATGTGTATTTGGAGTGGGGAGGGATGCTAGTAAAGAAGTTGTTTAATGATTCTTCCACCATTTATATGGCATATAATGGATCAGCGTGGATCATAGGAGGAACTTCATTCACGAAGAAGTACTTAGTGAATGAGTGCTTTAGCTCATTGTATTTGGAGCAAGGAGAGATGTTGGTAAAGAAACTCGTAGATGCTTCTAACGTCATCTACTCGGGAATTTATGGAATTATATTTTATTACATGAAGACCTATTTATAAATGTTTACCCTCATTTGATGGTTCACCAATACAAAGTCTAGACATAGACCTAGGTCATAAGGGGGATTGTGTATTTCTGGATACTTTATTTATAAACTTTGAGGCGGGTAGGTATTTATCGCAACTCAAGTTTAAAGGGGGGAATATTCAGTTAATATTGATTCAGTCATAAAGTAGTTAATATAACCTTTATTCTCGATCATAAAGTAGTTACGATAACCTTTTTTCGATCATTGTTGGGTTTACCATTCGTGGTTTATGGCCCATGGTATTGGGTAACCCATCATATTTGATGTGAATCTTTTCATGTTGTTGCATGGATATCTTAACACCACACATGTCTTTGCATAGATATGCATGTCCAAGATTGTCTTTCCAGGCTATATCAACTCCATACATGTCTTTGCATGGCTCTCTCAAGGCCATGCATGTCTTTGCATTGTAATAAAACTAGTCCATGCATGTATTTGCATGGATCTCTTGAGGCCATGCATGTCTATACATTGTAATATAACTATGGTAAAGGAATTTTGATGCAAGCCCTCTCCTTCACCTAGGGCTCGCGCAACCTCTCGGTCTAGGATCATTCGTCTACAAAGTTGAATCAACCCTCAGATCCGTGCTATATCCCTACTAGATCCCTGCTAAATGCACATAGGCTCTTTAAAATCTTCTTGCTTCCTCTAGGTTACAAGTCCATATAGATATGAACTGCCATGGAATGCTTCTTCTAGCCCCTTTCTTTAAAATTAAAATTTTGGGCTCTAGCCCTTTGTTTCGGCGGAAATCGCATGTCAGCTCAGGCTTAAAACCAAGTGCCTAAAACAACGTGCTACTTCAGAGCTTCAAGGCTCTGAGATTTTTCACAATAAAACACCTCAACTCCTCCGAAAAACAAACTCGTGAACCTCCGAACAGATATGGGAATCGATGGTCCCAACTCCCCGCCAAGATCTATGAATCGTAGAAATTTCGGGACTCCAGGCATCGAGAGTCTTGTCCCAACAATAACATGAATCACTTGAATGCTGAATTGGAGAACATTCATAGGTTAAACTATTTAAACGATGAGAACTCCCACACTTTAGAGTTTCGGGCTTTGGGAGTTCCAACAACAATACTTTATAATTCTCCTAAATGTTGAATTCACGAATAGCCGAATCAAAGAACGTATCAACAGTATGAAATTTGCATCGTGATCTATGGTCCATACAAATTTCGAGACTCCGAGATTCAAGAGTCTTCCCTATTCAAATGGAAAATTCCTTCGAATACGTGAACTCCAAACACATGGATCGGATGACTATCATCCACCTCAAATTGACGGTCTACACTTTCTTCGAGATCCAAACTTCGGAGCTTTCCATGACTTAACCTGCAGTTCCTCACAAATATGGAACTTCGAATTTGAGATCGATGGTTCAAATCACACACTGCAATCTATAACTCACAAGAACTTTGGGCCTCCAAGCTTTGGGGGTTTTGAGATGTCAACACCCACTGTTTCCTGGATCCCTGAATTGTGAAGTGGCGAAGGGTTACGTTCAACGGTCAATAGAAAATTAGGTTAAACAACCATAGTACAATATCTTCTACAACTGATGAAGATATGAAGAAATGAGGCATGCACATAGTTGGAGTGATGACAAGAGTTCAAGTGATAAATGACAATCAATATAATTGAATGTTACTTCAAGTTGTATGTTTTGGAATATTTTTCTATGAAAATCAAGGATTTTGTTTAATGTATTAGACATATTGTCCCAATTGCATGAGGACAAGTTACCAATAAGTGTGTCAATTACATATTTTTTGTATTTTGATTATTCTAGACCTTTACGTTGTTCTATCTTGTATGACCATGGGTCTCTTATTCATATATAGTATAATGGGTTTATTATTTTATTGCAATGTTGAATTCTCTAAAATGTTGTGTTTCTGATTAATTAATATGTCTATGATTTACATTGTTACAAACAACATAGATGTAATCTATTGGATAAAACATTAATACCATCATTATATAAAATTTCAATAACAATAAAATAAAATAAAATAAAATAACCATTATTATAAGAAATATTTGATTTTGAGATAATAAAGGAACAATTTGTAAAAAATACAATTAATTATAATATATACATATATGTGCACTTTATTATTATGAACCCAATATATGATGTGTGACACAAAATAGAAACCCATGCATTTTAAGGGTATATCTATGCACGAGTGCCTATTAATTATACTAAGGCACCCATGCAAAATATTGAGAAAAAACATCATTCCTTAAAATATATTGTTTCAAAATATATTGGTGTGTATGTTTGTAATATGTACTTGTGCTTTAAATATAATATATGCACCAGTGTTTTGAACAAACAATAACGCCAATATCTCATCTCAAATATTCAAAATTTCTCTATCCTTCAGTGTAGAGGGTAATACAGGCACCGATACATAAGAATTAAATAAGAACATGGGTGCATATGAAAAACAGATGCACTAGTGCATTCCCTAGATATGGAAGAATTGGTGTTGCATACACAAACAATGCAAAACTGATGTGTAAAAATTATAATATCATTGGTGTTTCATACAACAAAGAGGAGAATCCAATGCATAATATTTATAAATGCACTAGTGTCTGTTAATTTAATTATATGCACCTATGAGTTTGTATTAAAGGTGCACCAAAGCGCTTGAACAATACAAGCACCAACACCCAAATTTTTTTAGTTATATGGAACATACGTTAAAACCTCTTCTTGGGATAGCGAATGTTGTAGAAGAGTTTTTTTTTTAATTTTTCCAAATCTTTTAACACTGAAAACCTCTCCAAAAACCTCTCCTACAAGGCGTTTTCATTTTAGTGTAAAGGTTTCTAGGATAAATATTGGATCTATGCTAATTGTTTTTTTAATGGAATATCTCGCTGGAAACCCCTCAGTACTTCCCCACTTCGTGGATGGTAAATACTGATTATAGGGCATAACCCCAAATGGGAACAAGAGATTCAAACCAATGACCTCCTCCACATGTGACTTAGAACCACTTGAACTAACCCTTTTGGCTATATTGGCTCTGTGTTAATACATTCTTGTTCTGTTATTTCTCTCTTAGTTTTTAACATGGCATTAGAATAGGTGGACCTCAACTCTCCAACAAGAGATCTCTAATATTCAAATCCATGCTTATGAATTTTTTGGTAAAGTGAGTGACCCGTGGAAAAGAAATATGCACACAAATTAAAGTGATTGTTCATGGATTTATGAACCATGGTGAATGACGCATGGAGCTGAAACATATACAAAAGTGCATTGAAGATGAAGTACTAGATGAATGAGTACTTTGGTTATGTGTATTTGGAGTGGGGAGGGATGCTAGTAAAGAAGTTGTTTAATGATTCTTGCACCATTTTCTATGGCATACAATGGATTAGAGTGGATCATAGGAGGAACTTCATTCACAAAGAAGTACTTAGTGAATGATTGCTTTGGCTCATTGTATTTGGAGAAAGGAGAGATGTTGGTAAAGAAACTCGTAGATGCTTCTAATGTTATCTACTCGGGAATTTATGGAATTATATTTTATTACATGAAGACGTATTTATAAATGTTTACCCTCATTTGATGCTTCACCAATACAAAGTCTAGACACAGACCTAGGTCATAAGGGGGATTGTGTATTTCTGGACACTTTATTTATAAACTTTTAGGGGGGTAGGTATTTATCGCAACTCAAGTTTAAAGGGGGTAATATTCAGTTAATCTTGAACCAGTCATAAAGTAGTTAATATAACCTTTATTCTCGATCATAAAGTAGTTACGATAAACTTATTTCAATCATTGTTGGGTTTACCATTCGTGGTTTATGGTCCATGGTATTGGGTAACCCATCTTATATGATGTGAATATTTTCATGTTGTTGCATGGCTATCTCAACACCACACATATCTTGGCATAGATATGCATGTCCAAGATTGTCTTGCCAAGCTATATCGATTCCATACATGTCTTTGCATGGCTCTGTCGAGGCCATGCATGTCTTTGCATTGTAATCTAACTACTACTTGCATGTCTTTGCATGGCTCTCTTGAGGCCATGCATGTCTGTACATTGTAATATAACTATGGTAAAGAAATTTTGATGCAAACCCCCTTCTTCGCCTAGGGCTCCCGCGACCTCCCAGTCTAGGATCATTCATCTACAGAGCTATATGAACCCTCAGATCCCTGCTAGATCCCTGTTGAATGCACATAGGCTATTTAAAATCTTCTTGCTTCCTCTAGGTTACAGGTCCGTATAGATATGAACCTCCATGGAATGCTTCTTCTAGCCCCTTTCTTTCAAAATGAAATTTCGGGCTCTAGCCCTTTTTTTCGGCAGAAATCTCATGTGAGCACAGGCTTAAAACCAAGCGCCTAAAATAATGTGCTACTTCGGATCTTCGGGGCTCCGAGAGTTTTAACAATACAACACCTCAACTCCTTCGAAAAATGAACTCACAAACCTCCGAACAGATATGGGAATCGATGGTCCCAACTCCTGCCAAGATCTATGACTGGTAGAGATTTTTGGACTCCAGGCATCGAGAGTCCTATCCCATCAATAACATGAATCACCTGAATTTTGAACTAGCAAACATGCATAGGTTAAACTATTTAAACAACGAGAACTCCCACACTTCAGAGCTTCAGGCTTTGGGAGTTCCAACAACAACACATTACGATTCTCCTGAATGTTGAATTTGCGAACAACCAAATCAAAGAAGGTATCAATAGGATGAACTTCGCGTCCTGATCTATGGTCCATAGATATTTTGAGACTCTCAGATTTAGGTGTCTTCCCTATTCAAATGGAAAATGCCTCTGAATACGCGAACTCCAAACACATGGATCAGCCGACTATCGTCCACCTTAGATCAATGGTCTACACTTTCTCTAGGATCTAGGATTCAGAGATTTTGACGACTTAACCTGGAGTTCCTCCTGAATATGGAACTCTCAATTCGATATCGATGATTCAAATTACACACTACAATCTATAACTCAAAAGAAATATAGGGCTCCGAGCTTTGGGGGTTCTGAGATGTCAAAACCCACTGTTTCGTGGATCCCCAAATTGTGAAGTGGAAAAGGGTTACATTCATCGGTCCACGTGCCTTCAGGGATTCTCATCCCAAAAATACATACCCCAGATCTTCCGGAGTTTCAAGTCTTCAGACCACGCTCGATGGGTCTCCACTTTCACATGACACCGATGGTTAGGATCTGCTCCATGATTTCGAGCTTCAGGCTTTCCTCCTCCTATATACACAAAATGACCTAATTCTTCCAAAGTGTCGTACTCCCGAAATGTGCTTGATCTACTAACACGTGGCCTTAGAACCAACGACCAAAGTTTGCTACGAAACTTTGGAGCTTCGAGGCTCTCTTCCCTTTACGCTACAACAGTATAGTTCTCTAGGATTGCTGGACCTCCAAACCAACCTCGATCTACAGAAACATTTCCCTCATCCACCAATGGTCCAGATTGATTTTGGACTTTGATACTTCATGTAATTTACTTCCTCCGCAACATACACCTACAAATTGTCGAATTGGTGAAGTACGAAGGATTTAAGGGTTTTCGTTCACGCTTCTTACCTTGGCCCAACAATTTTCGATCCCTGCGCTTAGATCCGATGGATGGGATATGTTATCCACTATTCCACGCTACTCCTCTTGTTTTGGGTTGATCTAATGGCCCAAGTTGATTCTAACAACTAATCCAACAACTGTTGTAGCTCCTCCTCTGATGCAACTTCACTCCCCTTCAAATGAAGGATTCCTTAATTTTTTTGAAGGGCTTTACCTTTGGTTTCTTCTTGCAGGATTGACTCGTTGGTATCTACTCATGTTGCACCTCCTGATATTGGAACTTGAAATAAGTTCTACTACACACACCTTGTGCTCCTCCTGTTAGTTAAAAACTTGGAATTTTTTCTCCTTCTACACTCCTTGCAGAGACTTTGCACACAATTGCACTATATCGCTTGATTTTTTAATTGCTCGAACTTCAAAGCGTCTCGAACCTTTTATCCATCAACAGTTTCTTGCACCATCCTGGCACTCATGCTCTTCTTCCTAAGATTTTGTGGACTTTTGTAATAGTCCGCAACACACTCCTTGCACTGGCTTCTCCTTTGACCTTTTACACTACTCTAAGTGTAGGTGCACTCCTTACGCTTGCTCTTTTCACTCTTTGCACTATCCGTTCTGATCTTAAGAACATTTCTGGTGTACCCACCTAGCACACTCTTCACATAACTCTTTCTTGAGTTCTTGTGCACTCTTTGCGCAGGCCTTTTAGAGCCTAGAACACTCAAAATTTCACACAGATAGAGACGTCTATCTATTCCTGTAAAGGGAAAATACATCAACTAATATCATTTCTAAACATATATAGTAACCATTCGAATACATTCAGAAAACAAATATAAATCACACAGAGAATCACATGCAGGGAAATATTCCTTTGTATTAAAAATTGAATGGTCTTTACAATGTGTACAAGACTAGACTGTATTAGAGTCTCATATATTTCTCTCTTCTCCTCTCTAATTTCTAGTTGCACTAATCCTCTCTCCCAAGATACATTTGATCTTTTTACAAAAGAGGGGCTTCGCGAGCCTTCCTCCACCTACCCACATTAAATTGCATTTAATTGACATCTAGCCTGAATCAGATCTAGATCATATTCCTATCAGCCATTAAAGTTGACTTACACTTATCCTCACATATAATAATAGCTCATCCCTCCTCGATTCTTAGAAAAAATAATTACTCTTAAATTTGAGATTTAAACTCAAAATTAAGAAAGTTGGTGCTTCTCTCTCCTTGAAATCTTCTCCCTCCATGTGCATTGTTGCATTGGTTTCTCATGCATTGTTGAGTTGGAGTGATGTTCCTAAATCATACTTCTCTACTGACAAAAGTCATTATCTCCTTCTTATGGATCCTTTGCTACTGTTTTGTTGGATCCTCCTAGGTATCAAACCTCACTCTAGAGTTGTCCACCTACTCCTCTACCTGCATGCTATTGATGTTGTTGTCATGCTGTTGTTGCAAGATCTCCTCTTGGTTTCCATATTTTATGTTGCAGGGATTCATGTATCTTGCCACTGCAATCTCCCCTTGTCAACCTCTACATGTTGTTGACTGTCTCTTTTGTTGACTTCAACATCAGCCTTCTTATACCCTCTATCTCCCTGTCCAACTTGTCTAGGGGATGGCTCCTTTCTTGTAGTCTGATCTACTACATTTCCTCCTCTTATTCATACATACCAAAAGAAATATCATTCTAATCTCCCATGCTGACTTCATCTCCTTTGGCATAATATTTCCACTGCACTGCAAACCCCAATTCCACAACAATGTTACTAAGATTCTAATCATCCATCTCCTCTGGCGATTTTATTTCTGCAAGTTCTTTTGCTCTTATTTCATCTCCTTGTGCTGGCATAAGTTCAGCTTCATCCAACTGCTCCTCAGGGTAGAATTATTTTACACTCTTCATGACCGCATACTTCTGGCAATCTTCCTCTATCTCCAGATTTCTTAGCCAATCCTCAAACATCTTCAAATCCTTCTCCCACTGAGTGAGCATTTTATCTGAATGCTCCTCTTCTTCTTATCTCCTTTCTTTTTCTTGGGCAGGCTTTAGTGTTTGCTCCTTCCCCTCCTCCATGAAAGTCTCTGATGGCTTTCTTTATTCTCCTTCACCTGTAGCACATGCATTGTTAAGTTTAAAAACATTCGTGGCCTCTTCTCTAGATGCCTACTGAATCACTTCCTCATGTGCTACACATGCACTAGCCTGTACTAGGCTGCTTGGAAGGAATATACTAATTCCACTAATGATCAGAACATACCTCTGATCTTCCTCCTCGATAGTTGAAGTATTTAACTTCTCATTATCTTCATTCACATGGTCACAATTCCACATGAATCTTCAAGATGACGAGGCTTATATCCTACCTCTTCCTCCTTCCCTTCTCTCAACACTCCTTGCTGATCCGAACTCTCCTCTAAGTTGTTGAGACTCTTAGATAGTCTCATCTCCTCTTTCTTCTCCTCTGTCAGCACTCCTTGTTGATCTGAAATCCTCTCTGATTTCTTGAGACTCTCATACAGTCTCATATCTTCCTTTCCCACCTGACATCCTAACTTTTCATTTCTTCCCTCCTGGCATTCTACGATATCTTCCATTGATATCTTCTCATTACCCTCCTGGCAATCCATGAGATGTTCAATTGATATCTATTCCTATTCATCGAGGCTCTATCCAATTTATGGTTCACAGATGTAAACCATTTCCTCTTCTCTATCACTAAGGGTTTCCATTTTCCTCAACCACCTCCTCAACATCTATTTTTTCCTCCTAGCAATTAACTGTCGGATAGGCCACTTCATTTTCTGCATCAATCTATCGAGCCTCTCTCGAGTCTCCTTGAGATCTTTGTCCCGATCCTATTTTCTCATCTTCTTGTGGTATCCTTTTGGACCTTTCTTATGGACTTCAATAGCCATCTTTTCTTTACCATGCCCTCCTAAAAATTTTGTTGTTTGTTGCACACTCGCGAACAATTCTTCACACACACAGCCTCAATACCTTGTCTTTTTCTCCTTTTCCCGTTGTCTACAGACAAAAATCAAGCTATGATACCACTTAATGAAAACCCCCTCCTTCACCTCAGGCTGGCGCGACCTCCCAGTCTAGGATCATTCATCCGCAAAGCTGAATCAACCCTCGGATCCCTACTGGATCCCTATTGAATGCACACGAGCCCTTTAAAACCTCCTTGCTTCCTATGGGTTACAGGTCTGTACAGATCCGAACCCCCACAAAATGCTTCTTTTGACCTCTTTCTTTAAAAATCAAATTTCGGGCTGTGGTCGTTTGTTTCGGCCAAAATCGCATGTGACCACAGACTTAAAACTAGGTGCCTAAAATAGAGTGCTACTTCAGAGCTTCGAGGCTACGGGAGTTTTAAAAATACAACACCTCAACTCCTCCAAACAACGAACTTGCTAAACTCTGAACAGATATGGGAATCAATTGTCCCGACTCCCTTCCAATATCTACAGCTCGCAGAGATTTCGAGACTCCCAACTTTGGGAGTCCTGTTCCAACAATAACATGAATCACCCGAACGTCGAATTGGTGAACACCCATAGGTTGATCTCTTTAAAAAATGGGAACTCTGAAACATTGGATCTCTGGGCTTCAGAAGTTCCAAAAACAACACTTTATGATTCTCCCGAATGTTGAATTTTCCAACAGCCGAATCAAAGAAGGGATCAACGGTGTGAACTTCGCGCCATGATCTACGGTCCATGGAGATTTGGATACTCCAGGCTTCAAGAGTCTTTCTTGTTTAAATGTGTAATACCTATGAATACGCAAACTCCAAACATGGTTGTTGTCCACCTCAGATTGATGATGTACACTTTCTTCGGGCTCCGAGCTTTGGAGATTTTCACGTCTTAACTTGCAGTTCCTCCCGAATATGCAAACTCTGAATTCAATACCAACGGTTCTGATTACACAACGCAATTTATGACTCACGGGAACTCCAAGGCTCCGGGCTTCAAGAGTTTTGAGATGTCAAAACCCACTGTTTCTCGGATCGTCCAATTGAGAAGTGGTGACAGGTTGCAATCAACGATCCATATGTCCTCACCAATGGATGGCCTGGATATGCTCTGGGCTTCAATCCTTCAAGGATTATCGACCCAAACCAAAGCATACCCAGATCTTTCGGAGTGCCAAGTCTTTGGACCACGCTCGATCCGTCGCCATGTGCACTTGACGTTGATGGTTAGGATATGCTCCAAGGTTCAGAGCTTCGAGGTTTCCTCCCCCTATTTGCACAATGGCCTGATTCTGCCGAAGGGCCACACTCTCAAAATGTGCTTGATATGCTGACACATGGCCTTATAACTGACGATCAGGGTTTTCTCCGAAACTTTGGAGCTTCAAGGATTTCTTTCCTTTACGCTACAAAAACCTAGTTCTCCCAGACTGTTGGACCTTTGAACCACCCTCGATTTGCGGACATGTGTCCCTCGTCTACCAATGGTGCATATCGATTTCAGACTTCGTGACTTCGGGGAATTTACTTCCTCCGCAACATACACCTAGAAATTGTTGAATTGGCGAAGTCCGAAAGATTTAAGGGTTATCATTTGTGCTTCTTACCTTGATCCAATAGATGTCGATCCTCACGCTCAGATTTGATGGTTGGGATCTGTTCTACACTATTGCGTAGTGCTCCTTCTGTTTGGGGTTTGTCTAATGATCCAGATTGATTCTGACAACTAATCCAACGACTACTGTAGCTCCTCCTCTGTTGCAACTTAACTCCCCTTCAAATACAAGATTCCTCAATGTTTTTCAAAGGCTTGACCTTTAATTTCCTCTTGCAGGACTAACTCCTTGGTCTCTGCTTGCGTTGCACCTCCTGAGCTTGGAACTTGAAATAAGTTCTCTTACCACACCTTATGCTCCTCTTGTCAGTCAAAAACTTGGAATTTTTTTTCCTTGTGCACTCCTTGCAGAGACTCTGTGCACAATTCCACTATCTTGCCTGAGCTTGTAATTGCTCGAAATTCAAAGGGTCTCTCCCCTTTGCTCCTTCCACAGTTTCTCGAACACTCCTGGAACTCACGCTCTTCCTCCTGATCTTTTGTGGACTTTTGTAATGGTCCTCAACGCATTCCTTTGGATTCTCCTCTGATCTTTTACACTACTCCGAGTGTAGGCACACTCCTTGTGCTCGCTTTGTGCACTCTTTTCACTATCCCTTTTGACTGTAAGAACAGTTCTAGTGTGCCCACTTGGCACGCTCTTCACAAAACTCTTTCTTGAGTTCTTTCACACTCTTCGTGCATGCCTTTTAGAGTTTTCTGACAACTCTAATGTGTAGTCCTTGCACAACCATGAAAGCCTAGAACACTCAAAATTTCACATAGATAGAGAATTCTATCTATTTCTGTAAAGGGAACATATATGCACTAACATCATTGCTAAACATACATAATAACCTTTCAAATACATTCATAAAACACATATAAATCACACAGAGAATCACATGCACAAAAATTTGCCTTTTTATTAAAAATTGAATGGTCTTTGTAATGTGTACAAGATTGGACTACAACAAAGTCTCAACTCTTTCTCTCCTCTCCTCTCCTCTCTAATTGCTAATTGCACTAATCCTCTCTCCCTCGATACATTTGATCTTTTTAAAAAAAGGGACTCCTCGAACCTTCCTCCAACTACTTACATTAAATTATATTTAATTGACATCTAGTTTAAATTGGATCTAGATCATTTGTTTGTCATCCATTAAAGGCGACTTACACTTGTTCTCACATATAACAATAACTCAACCCTCCTCAAGCCTTACAAAAATTAATTACTCATAAATTTGAGATTTAAACTCAAAATTGAGAAAGATGGAGCTTCTCTCTCTTTAAAATCCGCTCCCTCCATGTGTGCTGGTTGTTGACGCGCTGCTGAGTTGGAGCGATGCTACTACATCAAATTTGCATGGCTCTCTCGAGATCATGCATGTCTTTCATTGTAATCTAACTATGGTAAATGAATTAGGGTCTTGATTGAAGGGTCCTAAGGATAGAAGTATGCTTTGTATTCCGTAGGCATAGTGAAGAATTCTCTCCCAACTTCCACCATTCTTTGAATCACCATCTCGTGCAGTCAGTGATTTACAATACATTTCAAGTTACTTCCACTGGTATTAMACATATAGGACTAAGTTCTGTTTTGTTTTGTCAATATAGTTTCAATTCCTTATTATCGTTTGCATTTAGTTATTCAAAATTATGACGGCATGGCTCCTCTCGGAAAACTAACAGCCAAACAGTATGCAAGTCTTGTTTCCCTTAMCATARGGGCACTCATCTAAAACTATTTATAAATTCAGCATTTACATAAACCAGATTTTCTCACCTTCATATATTATATGAAGGTGAATAAAAGAGGGTCATCGTAGAATGGTATTAAGAGGGTTTTTCAATCTATTGTCGTTAATTGAGAGGTCTGAATAACAATTTAGAATATTTTGAAATCTTCGGGATCGCGAAGATTTTTCTAATGCCCGAGAAGGCTTCGGGATCGCGATCTCTACGTGTAAGGACATAGTACTGGCATTTGACATTTGACAGCATAAGCATATTTCAGAACCGTGAAAAACTATGAGAAACACCTCAAAATCAGAATGTATACGGGTTTGAATGAAAGATATTGAAACTGTGACAAGAGAACACAGCCTGAAAGACTATAGAGGAGGGAGAGAAAACTACGTGACCTGAACTGCTTGCCACGCTGGGGTCTGGATGGATAAATATGGTGGGTGCGTCACAAATGTGTCCGGCGCCTGTCGCTCTCTCTATTTGGGTTATAGCCTCCAAAGATAAAAATCTCTGTCCACCTATAAAATATCTCTGACGAAGCTACGCATCTCCTCTTACGTCATGTATGTATGTTATACTTCTGCAAGTTGCACTATTCCCAACCTGCAATATCCTATATGGATTGTTCCCCTGCATTCTTCTCCATTGATAAATCCACATCACACCCCTGTGCAATATTGTGCATACATGCTCGTATGCACTTGGGGATCCTTCGCCATGTGCCTCGCAATATGCGAGCTTGGTTAATGCTGAGCGGAAATGACCTACATTAATGGCCCTTACTTGTAAAGTTTGATTTATAACTCTGTCCATGTTCATTAATTAAGAT
>JASDQU010372050.1:3865-17957 GCA_032191745.1 Picea mariana | reverse complement strand
GGGCACTCATCTAAAACTATTTATAAATTCAGCATTTACATAAACCAGATTTTCTCACCTTCATATATTATATGAAGGTGAATAAAAGAGGGTCATCGTAGAATGGTATTAAGAGGGTTTTTCAATCTATTGTCGTTAATTGAGAGGTCTGAATAACAATTTAGAATATTTTGAAATCTTCGGGATCGCGAAGATTTTTCTAATGCCCGAGAAGGCTTCGGGATCGCGATCTCTACGTGTAAGGACATAGTACTGGCATTTGACATTTGACAGCATAAGCATATTTCAGAACCGTGAAAAACTATGAGAAACACCTCAAAATCAGAATGTATACGGGTTTGAATGAAAGATATTGAAACTGTGACAAGAGAACACAGCCTGAAAGACTATAGAGGAGGGAGAGAAAACTACGTGACCTGAACTGCTTGCCACGCTGGGGTCTGGATGGATAAATATGGTGGGTGCGTCACAAATGTGTCCGGCGCCTGTCGCTCTCTCTATTTGGGTTATAGCCTCCAAAGATAAAAATCTCTGTCCACCTATAAAATATCTCTGACGAAGCTACGCATCTCCTCTTACGTCATGTATGTATGTTATACTTCTGCAAGTTGCACTATTCCCAACCTGCAATATCCTATATGGATTGTTCCCCTGCATTCTTCTCCATTGATAAATCCACATCACACCCCTGTGCAATATTGTGCATACATGCTCGTATGCACTTGGGGATCCTTCGCCATGTGCCTCGCAATATGCGAGCTTGGTTAATGCTGAGCGGAAATGACCTACATTAATGGCCCTTACTTGTAAAGTTTGATTTATAACTCTGTCCATGTTCATTAATTAAGATCAGGGGATAGTGGAATTTGAAAATCCCCCATTTTCCATTAGCGCACCTATGTTCAAAGTGGTGGCTGACTTTTCAATAACATCTGCTTAACTATCTACATTAACCCATTTTCCATTAGCACTCCTAAGTTCAAAGTGGTGTCTGACTTTCCAATTACATCTGTTTAACTATCTACATTAACTAAGGTTAGGGATAGTGGAATTTGAAAATCCCCCCATTTTCCATTAGCACTCCTAAGTTTAAAGTGGTGGCTTACTTTTCAATAACATCTGCTTAACTATATAGTTTCCTTGGTATGTGGAAGAGATTCACTAATTGTAAGCACCATAAACTAAGATTAGGGGGATAGTGGAATTTGAAAATCCCCCATTTTCCATTATCACTGCTAAGTTCAAGTGGTGGCTTACTTTTCAATAACATCTGCTTAACTATATGGTTTCCTTGGTATGTGCTTAACTATATGGTTTCCTTGGTATGTGGAAGAGATGCGCTCATTGTCAGCAATTTGTAAACATGATCATTGATGCCTTTTATATGGATCTCGCCACGGTTAGAGAAGTTTAATGATGCCATACACCTTGTAAACATGATCAGTGATGGCTTATATATGGATCCCACTAGGGTTAGTGAGGTTCAATGATGCCTTGATGATGATTGATGAGTCTCGAAAAAGGTTAAACTTTTTATTCATAATTTCTTAGCTAGGTTAGAGAGGTTCAATGATGTCTTTATGATGATTGGTGAGTCTACACAAATATTTAACTTTTTATTCATAGTTTATTCATAGTTTCTTAGCTATAAGGAACCCACACCATAAGTAATATGCTTTAACGAGATTATTTGTCAATTTCGCTAACTCCAAGTATGATGGACCACCTAGTTCCGCTTGGGATCATGTAGTCTTCCCACACCTACCGCTAGTACACTCATCAACTATTAATGTTTTTAGTTACAAACTATTAGTCCGAGATTTCAAATGAGTTATTTTGAATATCATGGAACTTGAGAAGGATAGCTTAGGATAGAGGGTCATCGGATCGTCACATTATTCTATCCCCCAATCAAATCAAAATCCTAGTTCCATACAAAACTGAAATCTTTGATTAAATTAAAGGCTCCAAATCTACCTAGATACTAAAAATTTCAAGTTGAGTAATGCAAATTCTTATTAAAACAATTTTTCATTTGCAAAATTTCAATGATTATTTGAGTACCCTATATCAAACATGGGTGAGTGTCACTCCAATTACAAATGTGATAAAAATTTGAAAATTTAAAGTGACTTCATGTAAAAGCTACATACTCTTAAAGTTATGGTGTAAATATACTCGATTCTCTCCTCTAATTTCATTTTGTATATCCTTAATTATTATACAAAATGTAATTTTAAAATATAATCTCTATTATTTTTTCTAATTTCACTTTGAATATTATTAATTATATATATAATATAATTTTAAGAATACAAAACTAAATAAATATAAATATTATAAAAAATTTTAAACATTATGAATTTGATAGTTAACATGACACTATTTTGAAAATAATATTTGAAAACGATATAACTCGAACGAAATGCATATATAAGGATAACTCCAATACATATGTGATAAAAATTTAGAGGTTTAAAAGGATTCCATGTAAAAGTTGTATTATATATAATCGATCCTCTTCCCTGAATTCATTTTAAATTTCATTAATTAATATAAAAAGTGATTTTAATCTTACAATTATAATTATAATAAATTAAAAATAAAATTATAATTTTTAAATTATTACCATTTCAACTATTCAATTTGGAACAAAATCATCCGTGAAAAAGAGGCCAAGAACAAAACAATTAAGTACATTATCCCACGCCAAATGACCCCAAACTGTTTTGGAGTTACAGATTTATTTGGATGTAAAGATGTTGATAGACAAGATTACTTCGTAGGAAACAATACAAAGAACACGAAACTTAATAGAATATAATATGATATTTATTCGGATTGTCGGGACAAATTTTCACATTTATGGTAAAAGGACCATATTTTTAATGTTTTAAAACGTTTTTCTTTTGACATTTCTATACTTTATAGAATATAATATGTTTTTTTTATTTTGGTTGTCGAGAAATTTTTAAGATTTATGAGATGGGTAAAATGTAACATCGCTTTTTATATTTTAAAACGTTTTTATTTTCACATTTATATCTTAAATCTTGCATAGAATAACTACACACAATAGTCTCATTTACAATGAATAATAATGAGGGATGCCGATTCAAACAATAACTCAACGATCTAGAAACCAAGTAATCTCTCAAATATAATTTGATTTCTATATTTCTTAATCTTGGCTTGAACTAATTGACACTTCACCATGATTGACACTTCTTTTTTCACATGAAATCGCATGAAAAAAACAATTATACTGTTATTCTATTAGAATCAAATGAATTTATAGTCATTCCTTCATTCCACATTTTTACATTGTAGTAAATATAAAAAGACAACTAATGTTGTATACAAAATTTATCAAAAAAGGTACATTTGTATAGTTCCAATCTATAAAATGTTAAAGTTTTATGTACTAACAACAGTTAACCATGATTCACACTTCTCCACTGGATCTACACCAAGAAATAGATTTGCAATTTTATGCATAAGATATGACAAATCAAGTTAGATATACAATCCAGGTCATTAAATCCAATAGCTCTATGAACATCGTTATGATAGGCCACTCTCACTAGAGATTTTATCCCTTCTTAAGCTATGATACCATATGTAAGACAAGCATATCTAAAAAAAACATAGGATGGGAACAAAAAAAATTAAAACAAAGTAAGAACCAAATTCATACAAGAGATTTTACCCTAGAAACCCTTAATTAGGAAAAATAGCCCTCAAAAGATATCTTTTATTCACCTTGGCTAAATCGGTCAAGCTCGCTAAATATCGACCACCTAAGATATTTTATAATGGATCATGCCAAGCCTTTAAATAATCTTTATCAGATAAAATATCATGAGAAAAATATCACATGCCACTTAATACCATGGGAACGCAAACTACCTACATCGAACCCAACTATATGATATTAAGGATTGTATGGGACATTGTATGATATAATTCCTCATGCTCTTAGGCCTTTAAAAAATCCATCCAAACTTACTTGAAGACCCCATGGTGATGTTTTGGTTAGTTTCATGTCCCATGCTTTTATGTTTTTGTTGTCTAGTTTACTGGAAGAATGAGTGAGGTGTCCATATCTAGAAATCAACCCATAACTATGAGGACATCACAAATTGCCACAGTACGTGCTCATACCTCTGACATTCATTTGGTACAATCCATAAATCTAAAGATTGTTGAACAACCTTGGGGTAAGAAGAAAAATAGAAATAAAACACCTAACCCTAGGAAAGAGAATTCCTTTAATCCAAGTGCTAATGTATTACGCATGAAAGAGAAGAAGAAACTGAAGTTTCCATGCAATATTTTTAATGGATATCATCTTAGTCATCAATATCCTTATATGGAAGATATTTACCAATACTTATTTCAATGAGTAGCTCAGTAGTAACACACCATTATAACAAATTGTTTTCCCGTACATCAATAAAAAATGGTTGCAACAAACCATGTTCCTCCATATGGGGATGCAATGAAACCATCAACAAGGGTGAAATGGATTTAATTCAGATGTATACATGTGTGACGGGGCTATTAATCTCTAGATAAGAGCTCATAATTATGAGATTGTACTTTAGATAAGGATCAATATTCATCTCAGCAAAGTGGTCCTCTCTCTATAGATAATCCATCCTTTGATATCCTCCTTCACCCACCCAAGGGTGTTTTAAGAAGGTGTATGCACGACTCAAATGCTCGGGTTGCTCACAATTATAATATTGTATAGGATTTAGCGTGAACACCATGTGCTATGTCTACCCTAGAGTTCATTCAAAGATTTCCAATGCAAGGATTTAGCACGAGCACCATGTGCTATGTCTACCCTAGAGTTCGTTCAAAGATTTCCTATGCAACATAAAGCATTGTTGAAAGAAATAGGTGGACTTGATCCCTCAAATACGCATTTAATTTGTTTTGACATTGACAAGAGTTTTCCTGGTCTCTCTCATCGAATTTATTTACAAATTAAAGTGACTTCATGTGGGACCAACACCTTTAGATGCATTGTTGATGAAGGATCATCCACTTACATCATGTCTCTATCACGTTGGAGAGCCTTAGGTTCTCCATATATTTTCCAATCAAACACTATGCTCAAATAATTCTATGACCACACATTCAAACCTCATCGAATCATTGCCACCATTTTTGTTGAGCTAGGTGGAAACATTGTTTCCATTGAAGTTGAAGTAGATAATGCCCCTATAGACTACACTCGTTTTTAGGGAATAGTTGGTTCTATGCGACGAAGTATTTTGTGTCTTCATTATTTAGGGTCCTTTCCTTTCGACGTGAAGAAAAATTCATTAATATTGATTTGTGGACCATTAGCCTACTTTATGAAATATTATAGCAATTACACCATTATGAATGTTCCATTAATCAATGCTTCCATGAGCACTTATGACAGTGTTGGTTTTGGCATGTTAAAATATTCATATTTGATGGGTATATTCCCAATGAATGTTCCATTAATCAATGCTTCCATGAGCACTTATGACAATGTTGGTTTAGGCATGTTAAAAGATTCATATTTGATAGGTATATTCCCACTACCTCTACCACTCAATTATTCAAACTTAGATTCCATAGTATGATCTCTTTGGTGTTGAAACAGTTGACAACAAAACCCTTCTTCCCAAGAATAGTCATCAACCTTAGCTCTGTTTTTGCAGATTCAGTTGCATAGGTGTCAATTCCGCTGGCACATGCAGAGGAGAGCATTTACTGCTCGGTTATTAATTTTTTTTTCTATAACTATAAACCTTGACATTATAAGACTTATAATCTCCATTGAATGATATCCATCTATACCTGCTTGGTGGACGTAGCCCAAGGTTGATCGAACCACACAAATGACTGCATTTTATTTTTCCATTTGATATGTGTGTTTGTTGTGTATTAATTAAAGATTGTGGCTGTCTAGTTAACAATTGGTATCAGAGCTCGGGTTGGATATCCGTGAGGCCAAAAGAACCGTGGTGCAAGATTGCGAAGTGTGTGGAGGGTCCATGCACATTTGGTTTTTCAATTGTCAGTCTTGAAGGTCGCATGCGTTGATTGTTCACGGAGGAGGAGCACTGATGCAGAGCAATATTCTGTTCACATCAATGCTAGTCAGTCAGTAAATGGGGAGCATTGTTTTCAGATCAGCGTTGGACTCCAAGATTTAAGGGCGCGTTGATTCTCTACTGGACTTACGGTGTTCTCTAATCTGAAATCAGCGATGGCCTCTAATGTTAAAGGGTGCACTGGTCTCTAAATTTTTTATGTACATTTTTTTTTAATTTCTATATTTTTCTCCTTATGAGATAAAGAACGACAATGTAATCTCTCAGTTATCTTTTTTTGGGTTGTCAGTCCAATTTTTTGTATACAATATGAAGGAATTTCCATAGAAGGAGTTTGTAGTCAGATTTTGGAATGTGTAGAATAATCAAGAAATGTGTGTAAGTATTGTAAATTTCATTGTCCAGAAGCAACAGGGTGATTAAAATGGTGAAAAATTAGAGTGCTAAATTCGAAATTGAGAAGTTCCATGGAAAATTTTTTTTCAAGATCTGGAAGGTCAAGATGCACTATCTGCTCATGCAACAAGGCATGGTGAAGGTGCTTTTGGGAAAGTCAAAGAAACCCATGACCATTCCAGATGAAGAGTGGGAAGAGATCGATGCGAGAGCACTGAGTATCATACGTCTTTGTTTGGTTGATGATGTCCTGTTCAACATTGTTACGGAGAATACAATAGTTGTTTTGTGGATGAAGCTGGAAATCTTGTATATGATGAAATCCTTGATGAACAAGATCTTCCTTAAAAGACAATTGTACAATTTGTGCATGAAGGAAGGGATGAAAATAGTTGATCATTTAAATAATTTTAATACTCTTTTAGTCCAGTTGACTAGCATGGGAGTGAAATTTGAATCTGAAGATAAGGCAATTACATTATTGTGTTCTTTGCCTGAGTCATGTGATCACTTTGTTACCTTTGTTAGTTTGAGTTCAACATAAATTATTCAGTCTGATGTTATTGTCGGAGCTTTACTATCTAAGGAAACAAGGAAGAAATCCAATTTTGAAACCTCTACATCTGAGGTGATGGTGGTTAGAGGAAGACTTAAATAAAGAGCACATGTACAAAGGGATTTCTCTTGGACAAAGTTGAAGGGAAAGAAGAGAAAGTTGAAGTGTTGGTTTCATGGAAAATATGGACACCTGAAGAAGGATTGTTGGAAGAGACAAAAAGCCTCCAAAGAAGACCCTCCAAAAGAGATGAAGGAAGCAAATGCAACCGAAAAAGGTTCAGGTATGACTGATGAAGTTTTATCAATTAGTGTTGTTTCACGATATGATCAACAATGGTTATTAGATTCTGGTGCTTCAAATCACATGTGTCTTCATAGACACTGGTTTATTACTTACCAGTCTATAGATGATGGAATTTTTTACATGGGAAATGATATATTGATATAGGAGCATCTCTCCATGCCAGCCATGCACTGGCCAACTCAGCGCATTCAAGCACACACATTCAATGAGGAGAAGAGGCGCCATCCCTCTCACATTTTAAAATTTGAATGTAAATGTAATTAAATGTTGTAAGGCCATTGAGCCATGAAGCCACGCCTTTGCGCAGGCATAGATGTAAATAGCCTTAATGGTTGTAAGGATGAGATCTATATTCGATCTGGACTAGACAACCCATTCAATTGTAGAGTTAATGCAGATTGAATATGGTAGGTAGATTGGAGGGAAGAGCTCGAAGAGCCCTCTCATGTAAAAGATCTTGGATCTTATTTTGAAAAAAGAGGAGGATGCATAGGGTAGAGAGCACAGAGAGAAGGATCTGAGACTCTGTCAAAAATTCTGAGCTAAGGAACACCTTGTAAAGAGAGGCATTTTTATTAATACAAACTAGAGCAGTTTTTCCTGCATATTATCTATGTTGTGTTGTCTATGTGTGTTCTTTATATGTTGTAGATGTATGGATAGGTATGCATTTGCAGGAGTTGTTTGATTTCAAGTTTAGGAGGTCTTTGAGGCTTCATGCCAAGAGGGTGTGATAGAACACTGCGGGTTCTGATAGCCAGTGCCAGAGAGCACTTCCAATTCTGCGGAATTTGGACAAGGACATGCCCAGAGGGCACCAGCTAAAATCTTAAACTCAGGGAAAGAAAACTCAAGGTTGTTGAACACCTTGGAGGCAAGGTTGTGTAGAGAAAGACACAGGGGAAAATAGAACTAATGAGGGTTCTATAGAGCTCTTCCAGGAGGGCATTGAGCATAGGCACAGAGTGATGAGGAGGAACTCTGCTATGAGTCCATAGAGAAACAGAATCACTGAGGATTTTGGATACTCTGCCAAGAGGGCATTGAGTAGGTGCCAGAGCGCACAGAGAGAAATCTTTGAATTTTGGAATAGAAGAAGAGTCCAAGGAAGGATCTTCACAGGGTTACTGAACACCCTGCAGACTCAGCAAGAAGTTGCTTGAGTAAGAGAGTGCCAGGAGGGCATCAGATTCTCCATCTGAGGGAGAAGGAAAAAGGATAAATTCCTTAGAGATATGAGTAGTGGAGAAGCTCAGAAGAGATAGCACCGAGTTAGTGTGCAGAGATTCTACAAGGTTTGTAGGAGCCGTGGAAACCTTTTAAGGTTTCAGAGAAGAACAAGCTCAAGAGGGAGAGTGCTTTTGTGTACAGAGAACTCTGTGGAGAGTTTAGAGTCCCAAAATCTCAAGAGGTACATCCTCTTCGAATACGCAGGTGAGATCAACTATGGAAGAACTCGTAGAGAAGGAAAGAATCAAAGGTCGAAGCCCTTGGCTTTTGGAAAATCTTCCAAGGATTGGAAGAAAGCGTATGCTCAATTGGGGGAGAACAACTGCCATTGGATCGGGTTGAAGGGAAGATATGGACCATCGAATTTCCACATCCAGATAACAGCAGGAGAGCGCATATGAAGGGAGTGGGTCTGGATCATCAGATATCACTCAGGCGACCGATAGCCATTGGATCTGTCAGAAGAAGCATGAGGTTTAAACCCTTGTGAGCAGAGGAGAAAAGTCCCAAAACAGGCGTGAATATCGGGATTTTGGACTTCAGGATTTCAGAGGTCCTGATGGCAAAAGGTCGGGACACTCCATAGCGATAGTCCCGAAATAAGCGAAGATATCTGAGCTGTCCATTTAGAGGAGGACATGTGTCGCGAGATCACCCATTTCGGGGATTCAGACATTGGGAAAACACAGAGGGGAGTCTTTCGACTTCGCAACGATGAAGTCCTGAAAATGATCTGGACCGTCCCTTCGTAGGAGGACACGTGGTGGAGATCGGGTAGTCCACCGAGTTTTCAGGCACTAGGGATTTGAGAAGACAGAGGAATTGTGCCACAGGGATCGTGGAGTCCTAAAATTCGAAAGAGGATCAGAAGCGTCCAAGAAGAGGAAACGTGGCAGCAGGAGGGTACTTCGGTACTTCAGGTACCAGAAGTATCAGAGGTCAACGAAGGCTTAGTGCAACAAGATTCGCGAAATTCCAAAACGCGAAGTCTCGAAAACATTTAGAAGAGTATTGCTAGGATCATTTTGGCATACCGGATATCGGGATTTCGAAAATCCTTAGGATGAGAGATCAAGGCTCTTCGGGAGGAAAATCCCAAAAGGATCAGGGCCGTTGATCTAGGAGTGGATCACAACTATTGAGCTCCACCAGGAGCGAAAAGGGTCGTATCATCACTTCGACATTTCGGATACCAGAAGTGCGAGAGAGCAGGGACAAGGAAGGAAGCCTTGCATCGGGAAAGCCCAAAATGCGAAAGTCTGAAAGCATTTGGAGGAAGGCGTCATTTCGGTGTATTGGAGTTTGGAACTTCGGGAGTTCCTAAGACAAGGGTTTAGAGGTTTTCAAGGATTGAAACTCTGAAATTTCAAAAAAGTGAAGAACCGGGGGAAGGTATTTCGGGATACCGGAATTCAGCATTTTGGGAAATCCTGAAGACCAAGAGAACCAAGAATTTCGGTGTTGGAAAACCTAAAATTGCGAAGGGAGGAGAAAGTCGGGAGACAAAGTGTTTTGGTATTTTAGAAATCGATTTTTCGGGAGTCTTGAGGGAAAAACATCGGGCGCTTTGCGTCAATGAACCCCGAAGAAGGCTGCAGTCATATGATGGGAGGTCATATAGACTAAGGGTATAGCCCAGGGGGCTAGCCATGATTAAAGCCATTTCGACAAATCGAAATTTCAGAGATCGGGAGATTGAAGAGTCAAGGACTCTCAACATCAACAAGCAGGGAGTCCCAAAACCTGAAATTTCCATTTCAGGAAAAGGTCGCGGTCGTGCTGAGGCCATGTGTAGGTGGAATCTTGCGCCAGTTGCATGCTTGTGCAGGTGGAGTTTCATGAAGGACCTGTGGATTAAAGATTGAAGATTCCAATAGGGAATCAAAAGAGTCGCTTCAACGTAGAAGGGGAATTTGAACAATCCTTAGACTAGGAGGTCACGTAGAACTTGCTAAGGCAGGGGGGGGTCTACGTCAAAAGTTTGAAGGTCGTGCTGGTTGCATGCTTGTGCAGGTGGAGTTTCACGAAGGACCTGTGGATTAAAGATTGAAGATTCCAACAGGGAATTAAAAGAGCCGCTTCAGCTCAGAAGAGGAATTTGAACGATCCTTAGACCAGGAGGTCACACAGAACCTGCTAAGGCAGGGGGGGTCTGCATCATATATCATTTAAAGTTATGGGAATTGGTAGCATTTGAATTAAGTTGTTTGATGGATCTGTTAAGATACTAACTGATGTGAGACATGTACCTGAGCTAAGGAAGAATCTAATCTCTTTGGGAGTCTTAGATACTGGAGGACATAAAAGTGTTTTTCAAGGTGGAGTTATGAAGGTCTACAAAGGAATCCTACTGGTCATGAAGGCGAAGAAGGTTGGAAACTTGTTTCTATTAGAAGGAAGAATCGAGTCAGATCATGTGATAGTTGTATCCAAGAATGACAGTGATTCTATTCAACTGTGGCATCGACAGTTGGGCCATATGAGCGAAAGAGGATTGAAGGTATTATTTGATCGTAAGTTACTTCCTAGTCTAAAGTCTTTAAGGTTAGATTTCTACAAGCATTATATTTATGGAAAACAAAATAGGCAGAAATTTAAAACCAAAAGATACACCCATTATGATGCTTGGGGACCATACCCTACTATTTCGTATGGAGGATCATCATATTTTGTTACTTTTATAGATGATTTATCTAGGAAGGTTTGGATCTATATGTTGAAGAGAAAATATGATGTATTTATTGTCTTTAAGCAGTTTAGATCTTTAGTGGAAGAGAGAACTGGTAGGTCCATTAATTTTTTAAGAACTGATAATGGTGGTGAATTTAAGTCAATGAAATTTGAGAACTATTGCAAGGAGTTTGGGATTTATAGGCATAAAACCACTACCTATACTCCTCAACAAGATGGAGTTGTTGAACGCATGAACATGACTCTTCTAGAGAGAGCAAGGAATATCCTTAGTAATGCCAACTTGCAGCAGGAACTGTGGGAAGAAGTAGTAACTACAACTTGTTATCTTGTAAATCGATCACCATCAAATAGAGTGCAATATTCTTGAAGGGGTATGGATAGGTCACCCTTGTAATTATTCTAATATTAAAGTTTTTGGTTGTGAAGTCTATGCTCTAATTCTGAAACATCAACGTTCTAAATTAGATCCAAAATAAAAAAGTCTTATCTTTGTTGGATATGGTGATGGTATTAAGGGGTACAGGTTGTGTGATCCTACTTCCCACAAGATCACCATTAACATAGATGTAATATTTGATGAATCATCTCTCATCAAATCAGATGTAGATGTTCAAATGAAACAGGTAGAAGTACCAAAATATCAACATATTCAATTTGAAACTCGTTCAAATACAAATGAAAGTGAACATGAACAAGTTTCTGAAGATTTTCATGAAGAGGTTCTTGCATAGGAAAACATGGATGATGATGACAATCCATAGATTGTGGATGAGTCACAAACTTCCCTGAGGAGGTCTACACAGGTCAAAGTTCCTCCTAGAAGGTATGATGATTTTGTTTCATCAGTTTCTTTAAGTACTAATGATGATGAACCTTCATGCTATCAAGAACCTATCAAGGGTTCTAACAGTGAAAAATGGAAAGAAACAATGAATGATGAAATGAATGCTTTAGCGAAGAATGCTACATGGGACTTGGTAGAACTTCCAAGAGATAGGAAAATTATAGGTTGCAAGTGGGTCTACAAGATAAAGAAGGGCATTGATGATAAGGTAGAAAGGTATAAAGACAGGCTGGTTGCAAAAGGATATTCTCATAAAGAAGGTACTGACTTTAATGAGATTTTTTCACCAGTTGTTAAGATTGTTTCAACTCGAATTGTGTTAGCATTAGTTGTGTCACTTGATTTGGAGTTGGAGTAGCTAGATGTTAATACTTCTTTCTTACATGGATATTTGGATGAGGAGATTTACATGGAACAAACTGAAGGGTTTGTTCAGAATCGCAACAAGAAATTTTTTTGCAGGCTCAAGAAATCATTGTATGGTCTGACGCAGTCGCCTAGACAATGGTACAAAAAATTTGACTCTTTCATGATGAGCCAGAATAATACAAGGAGTTAGTATGATCATTGTGTCTACTTTAAGAAATTAAATAATGGCAAATTCATTATCTTAGTATTGTATTCATTAGCAAGAAAAAGCATAACTGATATCAACAGGTTAAAGGCTCAAATGGCTAGGATGTTTGATATGAAAGATCTAGGAGCAACAAAGCAGATTTTGGGCATGGAGATATTTAGAGATAGGAGGAATGGTAAGATTTGGTTGTCACAACAATAGTATGTCGAGAAAATAATTTTGAAGTTTTGTATGAACAATGTGAAACCAGTTTTTGTACCTTTCGCTTCCCATTTTAAGCTTTCTTCAAGTTTATGTCCTAGTACAAAAGACGAAAAGGAACATATGTATCGAATTTGGTATGCTAATGTAGTAGGAAGCTTAATGTATGCGATGGTTAGTACAAGACCAGACATTTCACATGCAGTTGGGGTTGTCAGAAGATATATGGAAAATCCAGGTAAACAACACTAGGCAATAGTGAAATGGGTTCTTCGGTATCGTAGGGCACAAGTGATTATTGTATCACCTATAATGGTGGTTGTGAGTTAGTTTGTGGATATTTTGATTCTAATTTTGCAGGTGATCTGGACAAAATGAGGTAAACTTTAGGATACGTCTTTACTCTTGCAGGTGGAGATATTAGTTGGATGTCAAAGCTACAGAGCATTGTTTTCTTATCCACTACAAAAGCAGAATACATAGGTACTTCACATGCTTGCAAAGAGGCGGTTTGGTTAAAAGGTTTGTTTGGTGAGTTTGGAAGGATGCAGGACAAAGTAAAGCTACTTTGTGATAGTCAAAGTGTTATTCACATGGAAAAGAATCCATCCTACCATAGTAAAACTAAACTTATTCTTATTAAGTACCATTTTGTAAGACAGGTCATCGATGAAGGTGGAGTTTCTCTTGAAAAAGTTCATACAAAAGAGAACTACACACACATGTTCACAAAACTAGTACTTTTAGAGAAGCTACGATGGTTCTTGGCTTCTCTTGGCTTGTAGAAAAGGTGATGAAAAAAATAATGAGAAAGATATCAGATAATTTTGTTATCAAGGTGGAGATTGTTGAAACGGTTGACAACAAAACCCTTCTCCCAGGAAAAGTCATCAACCTTAGCTCCATTTTTGCATATTCAGTTGTGTAGGTGTCAATTCCGCTAGCGCATGCAAAGGAGAGAATTTATTACTTGGTTATTAATTTGTTTTTATATGACTATAAACCTTGACACTATAAGACTGTATAATCTCCATTGAATGATAATGAGAAAGCATCGATACCTTCTTGGTGGACGTAGCCCGAGGTTGGACTAGCCACTTAAATGACTGTGTTTTATTTTTCCATTTGATGTGTGTGTTTGTTGCATATTAATTAAAGATTGTGGTTGTCTAATTAACATTTGGGTG
>JASDQU010372049.1:115204-130575 GCA_032191745.1 Picea mariana | reverse complement strand
GTTTAAATTTTTGTTGTTTCACACATGCAACAAACTTATCATAGAGCATCAGTACCATGTTTCCTCCTTTCACCTGCTTCCTATAGGCAAATTCAAATTATGACACTACCTAATGTAATCATGTTATTTCTTCTTTAGTGTCTTCTACCTCTTTCTCTTTCGTCTGAAATTTGTAGATGAAAATATAAGCTCTGATACCACCTGACATCAGAGTATCTCTTGTCACCATCTCTCCCTTTGCCTGATGTCTGCAAGCAAAATCATGGCTCTGATACCACCTGATGTAACTCCCCTACCCTCCTGGGGTTCTGCGACCTCCCGAGGATCTTTCTTTCACATGAGTCGAATCAACTCTTCGGGCTCCCGTTTGAACCCAAAACAATTATGCACAGAACCCTTTTTCTCCTTTAGACATAGGTCATGTGATACCCACACCCTCTATGTGTGCGCTCTGGGCCCTCTTCAATTTGCAGGCACTAGCTCCTTTTCACTAGCCCCTTCCTACATACACCCCTAGGCTATGACCTTACACAAACGCATGATTGTGGGCGCAGGAAAGAGTGGTTTTAGACCAACTTGCTTTTCACCCTACAATTCACCTCCAGCTACCATGTATCCCTTTGTTAAAACCGTGGTTCCAATTGGGGCCCACTCAAGGAAAATTAATGTACGAGCATGTCCTAGCCCCGCAATCCTTCTCATCCATTGATCTCCAATCTGTTGGCGATGATCCGCGATCAATGACTATTATTTATCCTCCCTTTCATGTCTTATTTCCTCCTTCCACGCTCGATCCCATATCTCCACGATCTGTCGACATGTAGCTCCCTTCTAAATCAGCAGCTATGGCTAATTCCATCTTTCCAGCCTTCGGGAGTTTCAGTTCTCAAACATTGCTCTTCCCTGTATGACAATCTTCTAAAGTGGAAGATATGTCGGCACCTATCCCTTTAAATATGCAACCAGGATCTCCTCCATGAATCCGGCCTTCGGGAATCTCAATTCTCAAATTCATATTTCTTCCAAAGAGATTTCTCTAAAATGGCAGATCGTCTTCGACATGTCCTCTTCAATCAATGGTTCTGCACCCACTTCTGGACTTTGGCCCCCTCAACCAAATCAACGATCCTTTGACCTCCTCCTCGATGAATGATCGATATCTCCTTCGAGACTTTGGCACTTTCACCCTTTTTTTCGACTGGAGTGCTCCATACCCGGAATTCCAGATCTAGCGCCACACGTCCTCTTTCAAATCAACGATTGTCGTCCTCTTCGGGACTTCATCTTTTGGTGATTTCAAATCTCCGAAGTGAATCCTTTCAGAGTGTCAGATCCTTTGACACATGTCCTCCCTAATCCAACGGCTATCCAACGGAGTGAATATTCATCCTCCACGTACCCCCTCGCAGATCAACGATCCACATCTTTTCCTTTGGGATCTACGGCCCTGAATGCTTCGGACTTCGGTGCTTTGGGATATTCCAAAACACAACTTCTCAGAAACCTTAGACTACGATCCTCTGAATTTCATGATCTAGTGACACCTGTCTTACCCAGATCAATGGCTCCCAGCTACTTCGGTTGTTTGGGCTTCAATGATCTCAAACATTCTTCCTTCACGTTCTCCCGGAGTGTTTTCAGCTAGAGTTCACTATCTTTCACCACGTGCCCTTCTAGATCTAACAGTCTAAATTCTCTTCAAATCTTCGACACTTTAGCTATTCGGGCTTCGGTAGTTTCAAACTCCTATGCACTCGTTTCTCCTAGAGTTATTTCACCCAAAACACACGATCTCTTGACGCGTGTCTCCCCCTTGATCTGACGACCTCTATCCACTTCGGGTCTTTGAGTTTCGGGAGTTTCAACTCTTGCGCACTCGTTCCTCCCAGAGTAATTTCACCTAAATACTCAGATCTTTCGCCACCTATCGCCCTGGATGATGGACAGTCCCTCTTCACTTCGGGACTTCGAGACTTTGATGAGTCCACTCTCCTACGCACACAAGGGTTAAGTCTTGTTCACTTACATCTGGATCCAATGGTTGCTGGTCCTCTGTGCTTAGATCCAACAGATTGGGTCTTTTCCTCTCCTATGTGCTTCCTTTGTTCACCGGGTGTAGATCTAATGGTCCAGGATCCCTTCCATAACCTATCGGACGGTTGTTGTCTCTCCTCCTCCTGAGCTTCTGACTTCTTTCGCCTTGGAATATTTTCTCAGTTTTCAAAGGCTTCGACCTTTGAACTTTCTATTGCGAACCTGACTATCTGGGTCTCTCTTTCTCTCTTGAACGCATTGTCTCTTCTGAGCTTTAGGAGTTAGAATAAGTCCACTTCCCACTCACTCCTTGTGTTATCCCTTCTGAGCTGATCTCCTCGAATATTTCGATCTCCAATGCACTCCTTGCATTTCTGGGATTTCGTCAAACTCAGATCCGAAGGATTTCTTGAAAAGAAATTCTTCTCTCCCTCCTGATGTTCCTCTTGCTCGATGCACATCTTGCAGAGCTCCTCCTTATAGAGTGTTCAGTAAGTCTGTCTCTTTCTAAACTCAACACAGAGTTCTTCCTGTGCACTCCTTGCACTCATGCTGATGAAGGTTCAACGCTATCTCTCTTGAGCTTTCCTGAGGTTAACTAACCTCTGTCAGCGCACTCCTTGCGGACAATGTGCACTCCTTGCACTCAGAACTCAAGGATGATAAACAATTGAAAATTAAAAAATACTTCACCAGTTCATACATTCAAAACATGAATGACATATAAAATCATAACAATGAACACAAATACATAAACACACCATGTGTAGGAAAAACTGCTTTTCTATTATCTGTGTGTCTATACAGATGTTTTTACAAAAATTGGACTGCAACAGAGTCCCAGTTATTTCTCCTATTCTAACTCTACCCTAAGTTCTTCTTCTAAGACCTTTCTTCCAAGATCTTTCTCTCTCTCTCTTTACAAAAGAGGGCTCTACGAGCTTATCCTCTTCACCACCTTAGTTCCATCATTGTCTCAATTAAGACACCATACTCCTACGACTTCATTACATAAATGACAATCCAGACCTGACTATGATCTAGATATGCTTACAGTCAACCATTTAAGGTGACCCTATCCACTACCTGTACAAAGGTATGGCTTGGCTCTTACAACCTTACAACGCAAATCCCCATGGGATCAGATTTCAAATTTAAAAATGGGAGGGTTAATGTCTCTCCATTTCTCCATTGCATGCCTATGTGTTGGCTTGCTGGCGCATTTGTTGAGGTGGAGTGATGCTCCTGCATCAGTACCACTCTCCAATAAGAATATTTTGATGGACCTATTTTCCCCATTACCAGGAAACTATCTCAATAGACCCATAAAGTAGCATTGATCACCTTGATACCACTCTCCAGTAACCTTTGTCTTGTGAACCCCCATTCTTATGGCTACCAAAAACAATGAAAATTGAGTCTCCACCTTGGAAACTCTATATGATGAGTTTGAACACAAAATAGACCACACCCACTCCTTTTTTGAGAAAAAATTTGCTTCGGCCAATGCAAATATTACCAAACTAAAATCAATCCTAAACCAGTTGTCCCAACTCATAGAAATGTACAATCAATTCAAGGGTTTTTAGTACCAAGACTTGGTGTACCAACCAAATGGTGTTGAATCATGTCTGTGACCCTATGAATATGAGACCTAACATTGAATCGCTAAAGTGGATCTAAACAAATTTGATGGCTCCTACCCCACAAGTTGGGTCACTCAAATGGAACAATATTTTTCCCTACATGCCATCGCCAATGAATTAATGAAACTTCATGTTGGTTTCTTATGTTTATATCCTAAATTATGGAAATGGTGGTAATGGGATAAGAAATCCCATATAGGTTATATTTCTTGTACACAATTTATCTCAGAACTCTATGAATTTTTTGAACCTGACACTCACTATTTAGGTTGCCTGACTAATGTTAAACAATTAGGTACAATCAAAGACTCCATCTTCACTTTTGAACAACTTGCCTTCTAGACAAAAGTCATGTTATATATCTTCTTCAAGGAATGCTTTATTGGTGGTATGAAGAAAGAGATATATTCCCAAGTCTTAATGGCTTACCCTACTACTTCGTTGGAATCCTTTCAAAAAGCCATGGAATCCAAAAAGGCAGTGAACGCCCAAATAAAAAAACCATCCTTTATTCCTTATTCTTGTCCTGCCAATCCATGTCCTTCCTCTCCTCATCTCAAGATCCACAAGTTAACCTATGCTAAAATGGAGGAGTTACAACTTAAAGGTCTCTTCTACAATTGTGATGAGAAATATTAATCTATAAACTCTTGTGGATATTCCACTAGACAATTCATCACAATTGATCTAATAAAATATTGAAATCTTTTCTGAGGGGGTTAATTTCCTTTAGACCTCAGACACTTTAATTACTATTTTTCTAATTAAAATGTATGAAATAGACGAGATTCAAAAATAGAGAAAAAAAGTAAATACTCACACACCATACAAAAATAAACACAAGATATAACCTGAGAAACCCAATACAGGAGAAATATCAGTTAGAAGGTGATGTCTCTCTGCTCTTTTTTCTTCAAATGTAAGTAAAAAGAAAGAGGCACTCTCTGTGGAGTTTCCTTTGACACTATGGCCTCTATGGCTGCTACAAAATATCTCCTCCTTTTTTATTCTTTCAAAATACAACTCCTAGGTGCTCTACTAAACTATGGAACAAATGTAATGCTAAAGAATGGAACCCCTTCTTCTCCTAGTAGACCTGTATTTAACACCGCCTGATATCCATTTAGGAGTAGGGTTTTGAATTCCTCAACCCTTAATTGTGATAAGGTTGTATACCTTTTATAATATTCTTGAAATTACATACATGGCTAGCCCCATATGCATGGGTAATGGGGGATGACATGGCATCCATTCATACAAGCTATGATTCACATGACTTTTGCATTGTTGGAAAGCCATCTCAATGTGTAGAATAGTGTCAAGGGTTCTTAGCTAAAGATGAGAAATTGTTTACCCCAAAAATGTCATTTGATGCCTCAAAATGGCTTCACAAGGTTTCAAACCCTGATTTTCCAAACTGGGACTTGCCATTAAAATGACCCTACAAGATTATTCCTCCAATTTTTTCCACTATGAAGGCATTGAAATAGATGAAAAATAATATAATGATCCAATCCAGATTATACCTCCCCATTTAGGGATAAATTTAAAAATTCATAAGGTTTCAACCATTTAAAAGGTTGGATAAATCAATGGCCAGGATTCATTTTGGAGGTTGTGAAATGGATGAGATCGACAACCCAGATTCACTTGGATTTTTGTAAAAAAATTCAAAGTATGAGGCTTGACAATAAAATTTGTCGACGATTGATGGTTAGATCGATGAGTTTGGAAAAGTGTTGGAAATTATCCAAGAGAAAACGTCGATGGATGACGATCGATGGATGGGAATCAACAGATTTGAGAGAAGTTGATATGATCAACGACCACAATCATTTTTTAGTGGTAGAATGGCGGTCTAGATCAATCAGAGTTTTGGTCGAAATTTTTCTAAGTAATGAAGCTCACCAACAAAGTTCGTCGATGGTCGATGGTTGAATCGACGAGTTGGGTGAAGAATTTGGTTGGCCATAAGACATATCTGACTATCGATGGTTGATGACTAGGGGTTGGCCAAATCCACCAAAGTGTTTTTAATCATCAATGGAAATCTCCAATGGCCGATGGGCTGGTGTTCGGGCATCGAGTGATTCAACTAAGTGTTTTAAATCAAGCAAGAGAAGTCGTCAATGATCGGCACGCCGATGATTGGACATCGACCGATTCGAAGAGGTGTATGGGTATTCCAAGAGAATTGGTCGATCACCAATTAATAAAATGTGGATTATGACATCATCATCCACATGGCATGCCACATCAGTATCCATGTGTCATGCCACGTCAGCAATTTCCACGTCAGCCAAGAATCAGTCAATTGTAGGCATCAACAGAATTTGAGAGGTGTTCATCAGACAATCGAGATTGTCGATAGCTGATGACGGATGGTTGAGTCAGTCAGTTTTCCATTTGATTGCAAATCAGTTGTTAGGGAAATGGACCGATGATCGACGATCGAATCGACAGTTTGGGAAAAACATTTTACGTGCCTAAAGGAGGATGCAAATCACCAATGGTCGATGAAGTCAGATCAACGATTGTTGTTTCTCTTGATTTGAGATCAACAGGTAATATTTAAAGGGATATTAACACAATAAAACAATCTATGTGGTTTTTGTGGTTTTTTAAGGTCATTAACTTGAGGGGCATTTTTGAGACCCTAAATGACATTTTTAGCCAGTCAAAACCCACGAGAACAAAGTGTACTTAGGTACACTATGTATCTACAACTCATTTAAAATAACTCGAGGAGAGATTTCAAATGAGCTAACTTGTTTGCAAAATGTAGCTTGTATGAGAAAGTTACAGTTGAAATAGTTAAGGTGAAATTTCGACACTAGTTTACTTTCGAAGGGCATAACTACAAGCTCCAAAGTTTGTTTGAGGCACAGGAGAAATATATGGAAAGATATTGAACCATAGAAGATAGCAATGGACAAATATTTGGAATTTTGATATGTAAAAATGTGAAGGAAGAGAAATAAGACACATGTAGCATACAGGGATGAAAATGTAAAAGAGTCAAAACTTCTACATGTTGTAACTATCCGTTTGGGTCCCAGTTAAGGGTGAAACTTCGAAAGATCATTCAAAATATAGTAATGGGAATACCCAATTGAGCTTCTTGAAAAATCCCAAAGGATTTGGTGTAGGGATACATAAATAGGGATAAAATTGTTAAGTCAGGAAAGTGAAAAGAGGGGCAAAGTTGTCGTTTCCATATTGCTGCAGTTTTTTACTAGAGCATCAATTTGGAAATCATAGAATTGTTGTGAATTAGGTGTTTCTAGTATTAACTATGTCATGTAGAAATTTTTTCTTGGTTCCTAGTGGATTTACCTTTGCAAGTTTCCAAAGTTGGTGTTTGAGATTATTTACACCAGGGACAAAGGTGTACAAAGGGGTTAAATTGACAAGATTCAATTGCCCATAACATTCAACTCGAAACTTGGATTTGAGAAAATGAATAGTTTCTAGAAATGTATTGAGGAGTAGAAGACATATGTCAACCAAAATTTTGAATTTGGAAATAAAAAATTATCAGAAAGTGTTAAAGAGATTTTTGTAGCAGTAAAAGGGTGGAAATTGCAACTTGTAAATGTTGTATCTTTTCACTCAAAACTCAGTTTGAGGCATGAGTATGTTGATTGGAAAGGTAAACCAGGGGAAAATTTGACAAAAGGTCTAATTTCTCTAGGGATGCATCGATTTTCTCCATAAAGTTGCATGAGAAAGTGGAATTGGATTACATAAATTGTGTAACCACCCAATTTGAATATTTTTCCAAATAGTATCAAAGTTTGAAGAAATTCTCCTAGATGATAGAAGATAGTAAAAAAGGTGATTTTTGTGTAACTAAGAGTGTATATTATCATTATAGTTCCTATTCATAAGTATAGAGGCACATTTGAAGTGCAGTAGTTTGGCAAAGTAAAACGAGGTTGATCTTATTAACAAGGAATTGATTAATAAACAAAGGCGAACTCTAGTAGAGAGTGTTGTGTGAAGGGATTTATAGTAAGAGAATTAAATTCCACCAATGAGAATTGAGTGGTCCTATTTTGGTTTAATCCCAAGGTCCCTTGGACAGGGAAGCAGGTCAAGCTTGTATAGTCGGTTGAAGCATCAAAGAGTTGCAAAGGAAAGTGTAGGGTTGCATGCAAAGTGATGAAAGGTTGACAAAGGAATAAATAAAAGAAAGGGAATATTAATATTCAGCTTCTATGGAGCTCGAATAGTTTACAGGGTAAAATTAATAGATATCCTCACAATAAAGCATGAATCCAAAAATTAAGAAATGTCATTACATACACAAGAAGTTAAGGAAAAACTTCATAGCCTTGGAGGTAGAAATATAGAGAAGCTTAAAAAGCTTGTTGCAAGAGAAGGAGGAAGGATATCATGAGAGGATGTGTGACTCGTGGATGGATCAGTCATATCTATCTGAAAGAATGGGAATACAGGAAGAAGGAATTGTTAGATCTGATCTAGCAATTTTGTCTAAAGGTACCACAAAGCAATAAATCTACCTCTATTATTAGAGTGAACAACAAAAGCAAAGTATAGGGGAAATTGAGGATGTGTAGCACTACATTTGGAGCAGAGTGGTATTGAGTGGAGAAGTAGTGATTCATCGTGAATAATTTAATGAAGTTAATAAAGATATTTAAAATTGATCAAAGCCATGGATGAAAAAGAGTATTAGAAAGATGACATAAAAGAATATTTCAGAATGTTGAAATGTCAATCGATGATAATCGTATTTCAAGACCGGTTGGTCAAGGAAATGAGGAATGGTTAATTAATTGCATTTCTAATATTTAGCTTCAATACTGCATATTACAACACTATGAAGATTCATATCCTTACCCAAGAAAGATGTTGGGACAGGTTTTTCTTTGCATAAAGAAAGAAGTTGTGTGATGACAACACTAGGGGATCTAGTGGCTGGAAAAGAAGAATGGCCAAGTGAGGCTTGGACAGCAGGTGTAGAATAGAGGCCAGTGGTACACAATTGAGCAGAACCACAGTGCACATGGCAACACGATTCTACAAAAATTCAAGGACAACCATCTACAACAATAAAACTAAATAATTAATTAAATATGAAATAGATATGCATTGGAGTGCATGATAGAATTGATGCGTGATGCATAGAATAAAGATAGAATGCATGTGCATAAAATAGGCATGAAAGATCGAATACTTGGTGCATACTGATGTGCATTTGTGCATGTAGACATGTTTGAACATGTTGGTGGCATGATTATAGACTAAGAGTAGTCTGTTGATATATATATGAAATAATGATCTTATGATATTTGAATAAAACTATTGATGGATTGTGTATCCAGGAAACATGATTATAACATGATGATATTGTTGCTTATGGTATCCATCCATATGAAGAAAAAATGAGGATGTTGGGAATGTTGATCAAGAGATTGGAAAAAGGAGCATGTGAGCTTCTACAACATAGTAGTTGAGCATGTGAGCAGACATAATCCAATTATTGATACTACTCGTCATAGTCAGACTGTCTTTTCTATCTCCTTCACCTAAAATATGCAAACGAAATCCACTATGATACCTATTGATGGTATGAGACTATCTCCTTTATCTCTTTTCCTCTTTCTCTTTCGCCTGAAATCTACAGACAAAAATTTCATCTCTGATACCACTTGATGGTATTAGAGTATTCTCTTTATCTACCCTCTGCTACAGAAATTAAAAATCTGAGCTCTGATACCACTTGATGCAAACCCCCCTTCTCTCCTAAGGACTGATCGACCTCCTGGTCTAGGATCGATCAAGAAACTGAGTTTGATTGACTCTTTGGCCCTCAAGAACCTCAAATCCACTTAACAAACCCTCTTTCCCTTAAAGCGCAGGTTATATGGAACACGTGGATTTCTCCTTAACGCCTTTAATCTTCAGCGTATTTAGATGCTAGCTCTCCTGGTTAAGCCCCTCCCTTTATGTGACTAAGGTTGTGACTAGTCGCCTAATCGAAAGGCGCGTCGCAACTTCATGTATCGGGCCTTTGCATGTGAGTCACTCCGACTCTCCCGAATTTTGAAATCCCGACAAGAGCCTAGTGCATGCTAGCCCCTCTATTCTCCTTCACCGACATGACCCTTCGCTATGACCATGGGCCAATCTATCGAGCACTTCGCGATTTCATGTTTCACAAGTTCGCACTTCGCAAATCATCTCCCTAGACAATCAACGGTCCAGATCTCTCCTCGATCCGACAGCTCAGATCAAACCATGATTTCACGATTCACGAGATCCTAGAACTCTTACCTCTGATTTCTCGAGTTTCAAACTCCCAAGAAGACCAGATCTACGGTTCAGCTCCCTCCTTCGATCAGTGGCTGTGATCAAATCATGATTTCATGACTCGTGAGTTCTTGTAACTCTGCCTTTGACTTCTTTGAGTCATGAGTCAGTGAAATGATGATCTCTCGCCACGTGTCCCCCTTGATGATGGACGGTCCAGATGATTTTAGAATGATCAATGGTTATGATTCTTTCGCAAGTTCCCACTTCGTGAATCCTCACGGCTCTTCCCTTTGACCTTTCCACTCTGCAAGTCAGCGAAATTTTGATCTCTCGCCACATGTCCTCCTTGACAACGGATGACTCCAATGATTTCGTAGTTTCGTAAGTTTGATTCTCTTGTACACTTTCAAAGGCTTATCGTTAGTGCACCTTACCTTGATCGGATGGCTATGACCCTTTTTGCGCGCAGATTGGATGGCTAAGATCCTTTCTCTAGCTCTTAGATTGAACGGCCAAGATATTTTCTTTGCGCTTAGATCGGATGAATGAGATCTTTTCCTTTGTGCTCACTCCCTATTGTCTAGACGTTGATCGGACGGTCCAGATCTTTTCCCTTGATCTTACGCTTTCTTCTAACTTAGAAGATTTTCAAAAGATTCAAAGGCTTCGACCTTTATCCTTACTGGGAGTCCGCTTCTTGGATGTCGTTTGAACTTCTTGGAAAGTGCTACCCCTCCTGAGCTTGATCTCCTTAAATATTTTGATCTCCCAATCACTTCCTGCTTTTCCGGTAAATTCGTCAAACTAAGATCCAAAGATTCTTGAAAAGAATTATTTCCCGACTTCCTAGCATTCCTCTGTTCTCTTCCTTCGACTTCTTTACGGAGTCACTTCGAATCTTCGTCGAATTCCAGACCTGTGCACTCTTTGCAATAGATATTTACCCAATATTTGAGTTCTTGTGACAACTATGCACACCTTGCGACAGTCGCTTTACACTTTCTGCAGAAAAACCTTACATTGTTCCTCCTAACCTTACGAATCGAGACAGACTCTGTCGACGCACTCCTTGTGGACTGAATTTTGGATCTGTGCACTCCTTGCAGCAGATTCTTATGCAAGATCTAGATTCTTACAGACGACTGTACACTACTTGTAGCAGTCACCTTGCAATCCTTGCAAAGGAAATCTTACACTATTTCTTCTGAGCTTTACAATTCGAAACAGACCCTATCAACGCACTCCTTGCAGATTGTGTGCACACCTTTCACCGGCTCACAAAGAAAAGTGATTTTTAAATTTTATGCAAGCATTTCAAAGCTACATACACTTGTAGCAAGATTCATTCATTCTTGAAAATATTAACGACAACAACAGGGAAATTGTAAACAATATTCACACCATACATTGGATCAATTTTCCTCTGTTATCTTCATTCAAAATCAAGAAAATGGTTACAGCTAAAATCAAAGCAACAACTATTGTTGACAAATTCCTACTTTCTCATAATTCTTGTAACCCTCTTTAGGGCGTACAAAGCCTCTCTTTATACAAAAGAAACAAACTAATTGCTACCTAATTGCGGTTACATCGAAACTAGGGTTAAACTCCCAGGTCACACATGCTCATTTTTGTCTACGTGTGTGATCTTTCCTTTTTCTGTTTCTATCAGCTGCCAAAGATCTGCAGTACCAGCTCACATTCGAGGTTCTGAATTGGTCCTCAAGAACTGATTTTTCCTGCCACGTGTACTTGCTGACGATGTTCCTGCATCAGGTTGGTTGTCATTGATGTCAACCCTTGAAGAAAGTCTGGTAGAAAATTTCGGTAGCACAATGTTTTGGGTAATGGACCCAAGTTTGTTTGAAAGATAATGGTATGAGTTTTTATATATTTGCTGGTAATATTATTCCACATGGAGAGAGAGTTGATGATGGTTGGCACATACATGAGATGTATAGTTGATGATGTTGGTACATCTTGATGAGTCATAGTTGATGAGTAGTTGATACATGATTGGTACATACTTGGTACATGATTGGAGGAACTTGTTAGTATTATTGTTGACACGTGGTTTATGGATGATGTAGCATACTTGTATTGGTATATTATTAGAATCACATATCCATCTTGGTGATGATTATGAGTTGTTGTGTTATTCTTGGTTGACGATCATCTTTGAGAGTTGTCTTGGTGATTGATCTTGGTGAGTAGATCTGATTTGGTTGATAAGATTGATGAGACGGGTTGTTGTGATAGGTTGTTTGGACATGTTGTTGTGACATGTTATTTGTACAATTTTGGTGCATGGTTGATGCACTTGTTCATGGTACAGTTTGAGGTATAGGCTGGTGCATGGTTGATCCACTTGTTTATGGTACAGGTTGATTATAGGTTGAGGTACATGTTGACACATGGTTGATGCATGGTTCAAGTTATTGGTACAGGTTGTTTGGTGCATGTTGATTGGTACAGGTTTATAGCAGTATATCTCACAGTGATAGTGTGACAGTGGTTCCATCATTCTACTTCTATGTTAGGGTGGTTGGACGAGGTAAGGACGGGTGATTGTAGCCACCTTCTGGTTGTAGCCGGAGAACATAGGGGGTTGTATCGTCCTTCTAGTTATAGCCATAGAATTGGGGATTTGGATCTTCCCTCAGGTTGTAGCCTGAGAAACTAGGGGGTTGTAGCCTCCTTATCATTGTAGCCAGAGAATTGGGGAGTTGGATCTTCCTTCAGGTTGTAGCCTGAGAAATTATGGGGTTGGAGCATCCTTCCTTTGTATCTAGAAAACAAAGAAAGTTGGTGCTTCCAATGAATGTAATTCTTAAAGACATATAAGAAAAATCATTATGTGGTTTTCTCCCGCTTTGGGTTTCCACATAAAAACATTGGTGTACTATGTATGTGTATGATTCCTCACTTTTTCATTGTTTATTTACTCTGCAACTATTAGATGGTAATGCTACATTCATATAATACTTGCATATTGTGGTTAAAAAGGATTGAAATTCTCTATTACTGATTCACACCCCCCCCCCCCTCTCAGTAGTCCAACACCCACTACTCTCATTTCTCACACTCATGAGTGAAGCCGAACTTCGCATGAATGACTCGGAAACCTAAATTTTTGAATTCTACAGTCAATGGAAACTTAGAACATGATTATTGGTCTTCCTAAAGTGTTTCCCCATGAAAGAGTCTATAAGGGTTGTGTTCTTAGGAATCATCATCGGGCGTGATTTGAATCTGGCAAAGTGTGGTGAGCACAGAACCTATTGGAGCTAGTTCACAGTGATGTATGTTACATCAATCTACCTTCACTGGCAGGTGCAAGGAATATTTTGAATTTTATTGATTATGTCTCTCATTTTACATGGGTCTATCTTATGAAGAAAAAGAACCTTGTCTTTGAAAAGTTCAAGTAATTTAAATCCTTTGCTAAAAATCAATGTGGTTGAACCATCAAGTGTTGGAGATCATATAATGGTGGTGAGTGTGTAAATCAACCTTTTGAAGAATACCTGTTTTGATCCGGTATTGACTAGCAGCAATCAGTTCCTCGAACACCTCAGCAGAATGGTGTTGCAGAATGCAAGAATCAGACGTTAGTCAAAATGGCTAGATGTCTTTTGCAAGATAAATATCTTGCCTCTTACTTCTAGGCTGAAGTAGTGTATTGTGCAAAATATCTGCTCAATCGCATATCAACTCGATTTGTTCATTCCATGACTCCAGTAAAACGATGGTGTGGAAAGAAGCCTTTAGTTGACCACCTCTGAGTGTTTGGATGTGTTTCTTGGGCTCATATTCCCAATGATTGCAAAAAGAAGTTGGATGCAAAGAGTCATGCTTGCATCATGTTGGTGGGCTACTCTGAAGAGTCAAAATCCTATTGATTGTTTGATCTTGTCAAATGGAAAAGTATTATCATACATAATGTATGGTTTCATAATAAGTCTTCTAGCATCAATTTGTTGCAAGCATCCTCTAGATTTTTGTAGGACGATCCCTTTGATGTTGTCTATGAAACTAGTTCTCCTGTCTATTTTTCAATCCTTCAACTAGATAGTCAAACTTTGTTCCTATTTCGACTGAACCGTCGACCTTCGTGTCGACTAGTCCATCGATATTTATTTCAAATTCTAATTGAATTGTTGACATGAACCACATTTCACTTGTTTCGTGTCTACCCAGATGAGATGTCAAGAAAATTGAAGTTGTTGGAGCTTATGTTGGTGATATATCCTCCAAACGACAAACTCAAAGTCAAAAGCAACATGACAGTATTTCCTTGATAACTCGTGTACTTGAAACTTCTATTCATATTTCCTACTCGGATGCTCAAGGAAAAATTGAATGGGAACATGTTATGCAAACAGAAATTGATTCTTCATAAAAGAATCACACTTGGGACTTGGTTCCTTGACCGCAAGGAAAGAACATTGTGAAGTATAGATGGGTCTACAGGACCAAATTTACCTCTAAAGTTGTTGTTGAGCAACATAAGTCACACATCATTGCGAATGGATTTTCTCAACAAGAATACATTGACTACACTGAGACATTTTCCCCTGTCGCATAGATGAACTTTTTTCGCCTAATTCTTTCCCTTGCTACTTGTTTTGGATGGAAAATCCATTAGATGGATGAGAAGAGTGCATTTCTTCATGGAGACTTTTCTGAAGAAATTTTCATGGAATAGTCATCTGGTTTTGTGATAGATTCTAACTTGGTTTTTCGACTCAAGAAGTTTCTTTATGGTTTGAAGCGGGCTCCTCGAGCTTAGTATGCTAATATTGACAACTTATTTCTTCAACTTGGTTTCAAACATTGTGAATTTGACCACATTTTGTATGTACTCCATACCAATGAAGACACTTTGATTTTTTTTTGTATATCTTGATGGCCTACTCGTTACTATAAATAATAATGATCTCATCCTTATATTGAAGAAACAACTTGCTAACTCATTTGACAAGACAAATCTTGGTATTCTACATTATTTTTTGGGTCTTCAAGTATAACCACTATGTGATGAATTTTTTATTTCTCAGTGTAAATATGTCATGGATCTATTGATATGTTTTAAAATGGATTATTGTAAACCTAATGCCACTCCTTTTCAATCTAGAGTAAAGCTTACCAAAAGTTGTCAAACACCCACAGTCGTTGCTACACTCTATCGACAATTGGTCAACAACCTTATTTATCATACTCATAGTTGACCTGAAATTTCCTTTGTTGTTAGTGCGGTTTCTTGGTTTATGCAGGACCCCAGAGAAATCCATTTGAAAGTTTTCAAACCAATTGTCTACAATTGCAAGGGTACCACTCATTTTGGTATCAAGTATTGTTGAAATTCAGATTCGCTAGTCGACTTCACCGACTCCAATTGGGCTGCCG
>JASDQU010372049.1:99625-114736 GCA_032191745.1 Picea mariana | reverse complement strand
CAACTCCTGCACACTCATTCCTCCTGGAGTAATTTCACTTGAAAACTCAGATCCTTCGCCACCTATCGCCCTAGATGATGGACAGTCCCTCTTCACTTCGGGACTTCGAGACTTTGACGAGTCCACTCTCCTATGCACACAAGGGTTAATTCTTGTGCACTTACCTTTGGATCCAATGGTTGTTGGTCCTCTGTGCTCAGATCCAACGGATTGGGTCTTTTCCTCTCCTCTGCGCTTCCTTCGTTCACCAGATGTAGATCTAATGGTTCAGGCTCCCTTCCAAAACCGACCGGATGGTTGTTGTCTCTCCTCCTCGTGAGATTTTGACTTCTTCCGCCTTGGAATATTTTGTCATTGTTTAAAGGCTTCGACCTTTGAACTTTCTGTTGCGAACCTAACTATCTGGGTCTTTCTTGTGCTCTTGAATGCATTGTCTCTTATGAGCTTTAGGACATAAATAAGTCTGCTTCCCACGCACTCCTTGTGCTATCCCTTCTGAGCTGATCTCCTCGAAGATTTCGATCTCCCACACACTCCTTGCATTTATGAGATTTCGTCAAACTCAGATCCGAAGGATTTCTTGAAAAGAAATTCTTCTCTCCCTCTTGGCATTCCCCTTGCTCGATGCACACCTTGCAGAGCTCCTCCTTATAGAGTGTTTAGTAAGTCTGTCTCTTTCTGAACTCAACACAGAGTTATTCCTTTGCACTCCTGCTGATGAATGTTCAACACTATCTCTCTTGAGCTTTCCTGAGGTTAACTCACCTCTGTCAACGCACTCCTTGCGGACAATGTGCACTCCTTGCACTCGGAACTCAAGGATGATAAACAATTGAAACTTATACAATACTTCACCAGTTCATACATTCAAAACATGAATGACATATAAAATCATAACAATGAACACAAATACATAAACACACCATGTGCAGGAAAAACTACTTTTCTATTATCTCTGTGTGTCTATACAGATGTTTTTACAAAAACTGGACTGCAACAGAGTCCTAGTTATTTCTCCTATTCTAACTCTACCCTAAGTTCTGCTTCTAAGACCTCTCTTCCAAGATCTTTCTCTCTCTCTCTCTCTTTACAAAAGAGGGATCTATGAGCATATCCTCTTCACCGCCTTAGTTCCATCATTATCTTAGTTAAGACACCATACTCATGTGGCTTCATTACATAAATGATTATCTAGACCTGACTATGATCTAGATATGCTTACAGTCAACCATTTAAGGTGACCCTATCCACTACCTATACAAAGGTATGGCTTGGCTCTTACAGCCTTACAACACAAATCCCCGTGGGATCAGATTTCAAATTTAAATATGGGAGGGTTAATGTCTCTCCCTTTCTCCATTGCATGCCTATGCGTTGGCTTGATAACGCATTTGCTAAGGTGGAGTGATGATCCTGCATCAGTACCACTCTCCAATAAGAATATTTTTATGGACCTATTTTCCCCATTACCAGGAAACTATCTCAATAGACCCATAAAGTAGCATTGATCACCTTGATACCACTCTCCAGTAACCTTTGCCTTGTGAACCCCCATTCTTATGGCTACCAAAAACAATGAAAATTGAGTCTCCACCTTGGAAACTCTATATGATGAGTTTGAACACAAAATAGACCACACCCACTCCTTTTTTGAGAAAAACTTTGCTTCTGCCAATGCAAATATTACCAAACTAAACTCAATCATATAGAGTTTAGTTTGGTAATATACAATCAATTCAAGGGTTTTTAGTACCAAGACTTGGTGTACCAACCAAATGGTGTTGAATCATGTTCGTGATCCTATGAATATGAGACCTAACATTGAATCGCTAAAGTGGATCTAAAAAAATTTGATGGCTCCTACCCCACAAGTTGGGTCACTCAAATGGAGCATTATTTTTCCCTGCATGCCATCGCCAATGAATTAATGAAACTTCATGTTGGTTTCTTATGTTTATATCCTAAATTATGGAAATGGTGGTAATGGGATAAGAAATCCCATATAGGTTATATTTCTTGTACACAATTTATCTCAGAACTCTATGAATTTTTTGAACCTGACACTCACTATTTAGGTTGTCTGACTAATGTTAAACAATCAGGTACAATCAAAGAGTCCATCTCCACTTTTGAACAACTTTCCTTCTAGACAAAAGTCACGTTATATATCTTCTTCAAGGAATGCTTTATTAGTGGTATGAAGAAAGAGATACATTCCCAAGTCTTAATGGCTTACCCTACTACTTCGTTGGAATCCTTTCAAAAAGCCATGGAATCCAAAAAGGTAGTGAATGCCCAAATAAAAAAACCATCCTTTATTCCTCATTCTTGTCCTACCAATCCATCTCCTTCCTCTCCTCATCTCAAGATCCACAAGTTAACCTATGCTAAAATGGAGGAGTTACAACTTAAAGGTCTCTTCTACAATTGTGATGAGAAATATTAATCTATAAACTCTTGTGGATATTCCACTAGACAATTCGTCACAACTGATCTAATAAAATATTGAAATATTTACTAAGGGGGTTAATTTCCTTTAGACCTCGGACACTTTAATTACTATTTTTCTAATTAAAATGTATGAAATAGACGATATTCAAAAATAGAGAAAAAAAAATAAATACTCACACACCATACAAAAATAAACACAAGATATAACCTGAGAAACCCAATACATGAGAAATATCAGTTAGAAGGTGATGTCTCTCTGGTCTTTTTTCTTCAAATATGAGTAAAAAGAAAGAGGCACTCTCTGTGGAGTTTCCTTTGACACTATGGCCTCTATGGCTGCTACAAAATATATCCTCCTTTGTTATGCTTTCAAAATACAACTCCTAGGTGCTCTACTCAACTATGGAACAAATATAATGCTAAACAATGGAACCCCTTCTCCTCCTAGTGGCCATGTATTTAACATCACCCGATATCCATTTAGGAATAGGGTTTTGAATTCCTAAACCCTCAATTGTGATAAGGTTGTATACCTTTTATAATATTCTTGAAATTACATACATGGCTAGCCCCATATGCATGGATAGTGGGGGATGACATGGCATCCATTCATACAAGCTATGATTCACATGATTTTTGCATTGTTGGAAAGCCATCTCAATGTGTAGAATAGTGTCAAGGGTTCTTAGCTAAAGATGAGAAATTTTTTACCCCAAAAATGTCATTTGATGCCTCAAAATGGCTTCACAAGGTTTCAAACCCTGATTTTCCAAACTGGGACTTGCCATTAAAATGACCCTACAAGATTATTCCTCCAATTTTTTCCACTATGAAAGCATTGAAATAGATGAAAAATAATATAATGATCCAATCCAGATTATACCTCCCCATTTAGGGATAAATTTAAAAATTCATAAGGTTTCGACCATTTAAAAGGTTGGATAAAGAAATGGCTAGGATTCATTTTGGAGGTTGTGAAATGGATGAGATCGAAAACCCAGATTCACCTAGATTTTTGCAAAAAAATTCAAGTATGAGGCTTGACAATAAAATCTGTCGACGATTGATGGTTAGATCGACGAGTTTGGAAAAGTGTTGGAAATTATCCAAGAGAAAACGTCGATGGATGACGATCGATGGATGGGAATCGATAGATTTGAGAGAACTTGATATGATCAATGACCACGATCATTTTTTAGTGGTAGAATGGCGGTCTAGATCAATCAGAGTTTTGGTCAAAATTTTTCTAAGTAATGAAGCTCACCAACAAATTTCATCGATGGTCGATGTTTGAATCGGGGAGTTGGGCGAAGAATTTGGTTGGCCATAAGACATATCTGACTTTCGATGGTCGACAACTAGGGGTTGGCCAAATCCACCGAAGTGTTTTTGATCATCGATGGAAATCTCCAATGGCCGATGGGCTGGTGTTCAGGCATCGAGTGATTCAATGAAGTGTTTTAAATCAAGCAAGAGAATTCGTCAATGATCGACACGTCGATGATTGGGCGTCGATCGATTTGACGAGGTGTATGGGTATTCCAAGAGAATTGGTCGATCACCAATTAATAAAATGTGGATGTTGACATCATCATCCACATGGCATGCCACGTCAGTATCCATGTGTCATGCCACGTTAGCAATTTTCACGTCAGCCAAGAATCAGTCAATTGTAGGCATCAACAGAATTTGAGAGGTGTACATCAGACAATCGGGATCGTCGATAGCTGACGACGGACGGTTGAGTCAGTCAGTTTTACATTTGATTGCAAATCATTTGTTAGGGAAATGGATCGATGACCGACGGTCAAATCGACAGTTTGGGAAAAACATTTTACACGCCTAAAGGAGGATGCAAATCACCAATGGTCGATGAAGTCAGATCAATGGTTGTTGTTTCTCTTGATTTGAGATCAACAGGTAATATTTAAAGGGATTTTAACACAATAAAACAATCAATTGTATGTGATTTTTGTGGTTTTTTAAGGTCATTAACTTGAGGGGCATTTTTGAGACCCTAAATGACATTTTTAGCCAGTCAAAACCCATGAGAACAAAGTGTACTTAGGTACACTATGTATCTACAACTCATTTAAAATAACTCGAGGAGAGATTTCAAATGAGCTAACTTGTTTGCAAAATGTAGCTTGTATGAGAAAGTTACAGTTGAAATAGTTAAGGTAAAATTTCAACACTAGTTTACTTTCGGAAGGCATAACTCCTAGCTCCAAAGTTCGTTTGGGGCGTAGGAGAAATATATGGAAAGATATTGAACCATAGAAGATAGCAATGGATAAATATTTGGAATTTTGATCTGTAAAAATGTGAAGGAAGAGAAATAAGACACATGTATCATACAGGGATGAAAATGTAAAAGGGTCAAAACTTCTATAGGTTGTAACTATCCGTTTGGGTCCCAGTTAAGGGTGAAACTTGGAAAGATCATTCAAAATATAGTAATAGGAATATTCATTTGAGCTTCTAGAAAAATCCCAAAGGATTTGGTGTAGGGATACATAAACAGGGATAAAAGTGCTAAGTCGGGAAAGTGAAAAGAAGGGCAAAGTTGTCGTTTCCATATTGCTACAGTTTTTTACTAGAGAATCAATTTGGAAATCATATAATTGTTGTGAATTAGATGTTGCCAGTATTAACTATGTCATGTAGAAATTTTTTCTTGGTTCCTAGTGGATTTACCTTTGCAAGTTTCCAAAGTCGGTGTTTGAGATTATTTATACCAGGGAGAAAGGTGTACAAAGGGGTTAAATTGACAAGATTCAATTGCCCATAACATTCCACTCGAAACTCAGATTTGAGAAAATGAATAGTTTCTAGAAATGTATTGAGGAGTAGAAGACATATGTCAACACAAAATTTTGAATTTGGAAATAAAAATTTATCAAAAAGTGTTAAAGAGATTTTTGTAGCAGTAAAAGGGTGGAAATTGCAACTTGTAAATGTTGTATCTTTTCACTCAGAACTCAGTTTGAGGCATGAGTATGTTCATTGGAAAGGTAAACCAGGGGAAAATTTTATAGAAGGTCTAATTTCTCTAGGGAAGCATCGATTTTATCCATAAAGTTGCATGAGAAAGTGGAATTGGATTACATAAATTGTGTAACCACCCAATGTGAATATTTTTCCAAATAGTGTCAAAGTTTGAAGAAATTCTCCTAGATGATAGAAGACAATAACAAAGGTGATTGTTGTGTAACTAAGAGTGTATATTCTCATTATAGTTCCTATGCATAAGTATAGAGGCACATTTGAAGTGCAGTAGTTTGGCAAAGTAAAACGAGGTTGATCTTATTAACAAGGAATTGATTAATAAGCAAAGGAGAACTCTAGTAGAGAGTGTTGTGTGAAGGGATTTATAGTAAGAGAATTAAATTCCACCAATGAGAATTAAGTGGGCCTATTTTGGTTTAATCCTAGGGTCCCTTGGACAGGGAAGCAGGTCAAGCTTGTATAGTCGGTTGAAGCATCAAAGAGCTGCAAAGGAAAGTGTAGGGTTGCATGGAAGGTGATGAAAGGTTGACAAAGGCATAAATAAAAGCAAGGGAATATTAATATTCAGCTTCTATGGAGCTTGAATAGTTTATAGGGTAAAATCAATAGATATCCTCACAATAAAGCATGAATCCAAAAATTAAGAAATGTCATTACATACACAAGGAGTTAAGGAAAAACTTCATAGCCTTGGAGGTAGAAATATAGAGAAGCTTAAAAATATTGTTGCAAGAGAAGGAGGAAGGATATAATGAGAGGAGATGTGACTCGTGGATGGATCAGTCATATCTATGTGAAAGAATGGGAATACAGGAAGAAGGAATTGTTAGATATGATCTAGCAATTTTGTCAAAGGTACCACAAAGCAATAAATCTACCTCTATTATCAGAGTGAACAACAAAAGCAAAGTATAGGGGCAATTGAGGATGTGTAGCACTACATTTGGAGCAGAGTGGTATTGAGTGGAGAAGTAGTGATTCATCGTGAATAGTTTAATGAAGTTAATAAATATATTTAAAATTGAGAAAAGCCATGGATGAAAAAGAGTATTAGATAGATGACATAAAAGAATATTTCAGAATGTTGAAATGTCAATCGATGATAATGGTATTTCAAGACCGGTTGGTCAAGGAAATGAGGAATGGTTAATTAATTGCATTGCTAATATTTAGCTTCAATACTGCATATTACAACACTATGAAGATTCAGATCCTTACCCAAGAAAGATGTTGGGACAGGTTTTTCTTTGCATAAAGAAAGAAGTTGTGTGATGACAACACTAGGGGATCTAGTGGCTGGAAAAGAAGAATGGCCAAGCGAGGCTTGGACAACAGGTGTAGAATAGAGGCCAGTGGTGCACAATTGAGCAGAACCGCAATGCACAGGGCAACACAATTCTAAAAAAATTCAAGGACAACCATCTACAACAATAAAACTAAATAATTAATTAAATATGAAATAGATATGCATTGGAGTGCATGATAGAATTGATGCATGATGCATAGAATAAAGATAGAATGCATGTGCATAAACTAGGCATGAAAGATCGAATACTTGGTGCATACTGATGTGCATTTGTGCATGTAGACATGCCTGAACATGTTGGTGGCATGATTATAGACTAAGAGTAGTCTGTTGATATATATATGAAATAATGATCTTATGATATTTGAATAAAACTATTGATGGATTTTGTATCCAGAAAACATGATTATAACATGATGATATTGTTGTTTATATCATCCATCCATATGAAGAAAAAATGAGGATGTTGGGAATGTTGATCAAGAGATTGGAAAAAGGAGCATGTGAGCTTCTACAATGTACTAGTTGATCAGGTAGAATCAAGGAATTTGATGAAAACCATACAAGTATGTATTTGAGGTTGTTATGACGTATAATTTCTTAAGGCAATTCAGGTAAGAATTCATCAGTCAAATCTCAAGATTTGAATTGATGTAAAGGCAGGAGGCCTTGAGTATGAAAATAATATTTTTTGCCTGAATGCATTTATGGGAAATTAAATTCATATTGTGTTATGTTGGTTATGATTTCATAAATGAGTTAAGTCAAGAGACATTACTCCTGTTATAGCAATGAATTCCATTAGATATGGTCATCTGTGAGGCCATGATGAGAATGGATATGGAAATACTATAGTGGCATCCAATTGCATAATGGTTTTCCCCTACATAACTGAGGTTTGAATTGCAACATTTTTTCCTACACTAAATATCACTAAGGGATGATGTTCCTACTATTATGTATGGGTTGAAGAGGAAGGTGTCCAAAGGATTAGACGAGTTGTGGGGAAGATTTTGGATTAGGTATTGAGGCATGGGCCATACCTTCCAACTCACATGGTGGAATACATGACATGAACATATGGTATTCCATATGCAATGAAAGGATGCATTGTGTAGATATGACCATGATTATTGGCACAATGGTTTTATTTATTGGTAAAGATTGATTGCATTATGAAAAGATTGGTGTGTTGATGATGTGTATACATGAATGATAGTTTCATTATAGATAATATGATTAATGGATGAATTCCATTTTTAATATGAATAATAGTTGTAAGTGATGGAATTTTTAGATTAATATAATTCTGAAAATCACTTCATGGGCTGAATGCAAATATTTTGCATGAGATATTAACAACGTGTTTGGTTGCAAGAAAATTGAGAAAATTGCAGGAAGAATGGTCTTGGATATGGAAATAATGTAATCCAATAAGAAACACTAGTATATATCATTGCAAGATCCAAACATAATGAGCATAAATATCATGCGTGGAAATACTTGTTTCCTATTTAAATATATTTGAGAAATTAATAGTTGAAAATTGTTATGATATACTAACAATTTGTTTGTCTACATGGGATTGAGAAAATTACAGGGTAAATGGTCTTGGATATGGTAGGGATGTAATCCCATAAGGAAGACCAATATCTACTGCTGCAAGAGCCAAACAATTATGACCAGAAAACTCATGTTTGGGAATTTTGTTTTCCTGGGAAAAACAAATTGGAAATTTTATAATTGAAAATTGTATGATGATGTCTCATAATGAATGTATGCATATGATGCATACGGGATGATTTCTATAGGTTATAGACTGCTGGTGGAAGTCTAGAAACAAGTTGGCATTTGTCTACTTGAGCCTGAGGAACTGTATAACAGTGAAAGCGATGCCTGAGCATAGAGGGTGAGTTTTACTATTGAAGAACCAGGTTGTCAGGCCTGAAGGGTGAACTCCTGTGTGAGTTGCATTATTGAAGAACCAGGTTGTCAGCACTGAAGAGTGAACTCATGTGTGAGTTACACTATTGAAGAACCAGGTTGTCAAGTCTGAAGAGTGAACTCATGTGTGAGTTGCATTATCGAAGAACCAGGTTGTCAGGCATGAAGAGTGAAATCATGTGTGAGTTGAACAGTCGAAGAACTAGGTTGTCAAGCATGAAGAGTGAACTCATGTGTGAGTTGCACTATCGAAGAACTAGGTTGTCAGTCCTGAAATGTGAACTCCTATGTGAGCTTCACCGTCAAATAACTAGGTTGTCAGGCCTGAAGAGAGCACTCTTGGGTGAGTTGCATTGAAGCAGAAAGGTTGTTGTTGGTTATTTTACTAATATTTTCCTAACAATGAGTTCCCTTGAGTTCCTAGTAGTGAGATTCCTATTTACCTATGCCAAAATACCTTTATAAACGAACGGTGCGACTCGATGGACTGATGAAAATGAAGGGGGAACATTCCTTGGGTCCACCCTAATAAACGAATGGGATGCCATTCCTTGGGTTGGGCAAGTCAATAGGAAGAGAGCTAGTGGAAATCAAGATAGTTGTAGGAGAATGTCAATAGCTTATGTATATGTTTCAGGCTAGGGTGACTTTGTATTTATGATTTTTGGGTTGGAGTGCCTATGTGTCTGTGGTATTGGGGCCAAATTTCTTATGTAAATTGTTTATCCTAGAATTCCTATGTGATTTTGGGCCAAAGAGTCTATATGTTGATTATTGGTCAAGGAGCTAGAATTATAAAATGAAATTACACATGTAGGGTGTTGTGCACTAAGGATAGTGAAAAAAATAAAGGGGAGGGGATGTAACATCCCCATTAATTATAATATAATTGTATAAATGTGAATTAGGCTGGTGATTTGATGTGTTCAGCGAAGGGCCCATATTGATTTAATGTGGTTGGGGGGCGAATTGCATATTATGGGCATAGAAATAATTAATAAAAGTAATAATCATTGATTGTGATATGAAAGGAATGAATAGAAATAGGAGGCTATGATTCCACAAGAGAGAGAGGAGTCCAAGGGAAAAATTCGTATGTAGAATAGGGACAATTTTTACTTGCAGATTTTGGGCCGCGAAGGAGGAGTAAAGGTATAGGAAGAGGACCATCCATGGTATACTTGAAGGTAGTCATTGTTTGGCTATATTTTTATGCTGAGAAAGAGACCTGCATGACTGTAAATTGGGTTGTGAGCCTATGTTTTAATTTTCTCTGGAGAAAATGACTCAGATCCTTGTGAAGGCTACTGTGAGAAAACATGAAACAACTAAGAGTTCATAGAATTCCTAGCTAAGTAATTTCCTAGCCAACCAAATGCACTAGTGGCCCTGATAAATGAATGGTACATCCCGATGGACTGTGAGCATTGAAGGGGGTACATTCCTTGGGTAGTGCAGGTTGTGGGGAAAAGAGAGAGTTGGAGGTTTGGAACTATTGTGAGAATAGAACCTGGGTTTGGGGATACTATGTGTGGAGAGTGGATAGCCAATGGGCCAGATCTCCTTCTAGACTCATAGCCTCATATCAAGGGAGGCTTACTCATGAGAGAAAATGATCAGCATTTCCTATGGCTAGGAGGTTCATCCTTCATTTGCATCCAGTTGGTAAATCATTAATAGATAAGTGTTTTTGTTCTATTATTATGTTAATTTCATTGTGTAAATGGTTTACAGGAATACTGTGTGTTTATTGTTTGCTTGAACAGTTGTATTCATGTTTAATATATGTTGTTAGATGCATTTAAAATTGTAGTATCAGTCTAATGGTCAAATCTGTGTGTGATATGTGATTCATAAGCTAGGAAATTTAATTAAGTAGAAAATCTCCATATTTAATTTGTATTTCGCACATAATGATGCTCAGTTGGAGGCTCGGTATGTTACAACATTTGAATTCCTAGGGGAATTCATGATTCACACAACCATTCAAGAACAAAGTATAATGACACTACAATATATAATAATAATAATAATATATTTTTAAGGTTATGGCCAAGCCATACACCAAATTGGAGTATGAGACCCCCTCCGCCCAACGATTTGACTAGTAAAGTCTACAGAGGTATACATACCCTACACCCCTTTGGATTTGAACTTGTGACCTCTTAGGAGGAAACACATGTTCTTAACCATTAGGATCACTCAGGATTTATAGACACAGATAGTTAATTTCCATAAAACTGTGAGTGCATAGTATATTTTAACCTACACTATAGAAAAAGAATCATGGATTCAACATACATACCCTTATAAGGTTTCAGATGGTCATGTGATTTCAACCCCAACAAATGCCCTTATACAATGAAGAAACATCGTAGAGTCGACCTGTATAAATAAGGTGGCTTCACACATAATATAACATCCTTCACCATAGAAAGATCATCTTTCTTCAAAATCCATGGGACATCACCTTCTTTAAAATACCTAGAGGGACCAAACTCTCCTCTATTTTATTTTCTTGGAAAATGTCTCTTTTTAGTATTCGAAGAAATAATATCTCTCTTAACAACCAATGTGTCACTTTTATTCGATGATATGTTCCTCCATAAATAAGATGATATAATTTTGAATATATGCATGGGATCTAGTAAGTGGGAAATCTTAATATGCTCCCAATATGGAAGCTCATAAAATATAGATTTCATTTTCATCCCTATGGGAATTTTCTCAACATAGGTGTCAAAACATTTAGGATCATTGAACATAGGTTTCCCATTTGAATCAAACGATTCAACCATTTCCTTCTCCTTCTCTATGTCATATGCCATAATCCAATATGTTTGTGTGATTATTTCAAGTCTCAAGGTTCTCTATAGTTTACCATTGAAATACAATGCAACTCTTCTATAAGGGCGGTCTTGTGGGAGGAATACCCTTGAGTATTCCTACATTAGCTTTTGTCGGTGTTTGGACCACCTAACCTTTATAGAAGGTTCACAAAATTTACATCCATGATACCCTTTTGTTTTAAGACATGTGATTTTATTATATATATAGCACATTAGTGTCAAAACAATATTTGCACCAAATTAAGTATGCCAAATAACATTACAGATATAAAAAAATCAGTCAACATGCTTACTAGAGAAAACTCCTAGTCTTGGATAGTCATACATGGTGTATGCACATATGCCATAGAATGTAAAAGACTTCTCCATTGGGATGGGTCTTGATACATCATATACATGTATCCCTTCCCATATTTTTTTATATTCATCGATCAATGGTTGGAGGTGGAAATCCATTCTCATCACTTGTATTCTACCTGGGACTATAAGAGCCATCATAAGATATTCATTCTTCACAAAAAACCATGGGGGTGGGGGATTGTTATTGATCACTACCATTGACCAAACAGAATAATTGGTTTTTTGGAGGGAATACATGTTAACTCTATCCATGGATATGCTTAGTCGTAGGGTTCATACTTAATCCTTGAATTTATTGGGCCATGTATCCTCTATATGGTTCATGGCTATTGAATATATTAGGATTTGCATAACTCTTGGCTCACTTCTATGTGAGGCATGTCACCTCTGCAAAACGGATAATTGTTTGCAACGAAAGAGCCTTTCAATCCTTGGAATTATAGGCATGTGCCTCACTATATTATGAGGAGGACCATGTGCCTTACCCTTTTATTTTTTTCTGGTACCTATCATGCCCACATTATGGACACATCTTTTTGTTTGCATATTTTTCTTTGTATAGAATACAATCATTTGGGCATGTGTGGTATGATATGTACTCAACACCCTGCATTTTCATCCTTTTATTTACCTCTATGCAGCTATCAAGAAATAAATTATTGCTCATAAGTACCTATCTTTGAGTAACCTACAATTTATGGGAAATATAAATGTACACTATCAGTAAGCATGCATAAAATCAACCATTTTTCAATGTCTATCGTGTGATGAAATTCCTTTAAAAATTAGGGGAATTAATGGTTAGTTACCCCAAAAGTGTTGAGAAACACATGTCTGACATACCATACATTGCTTCCAAGTTGTATAGTAGCATTGTTGTCCCTAGTTGGGTAGACCTTGACCCCTATCCAAAGAAAGGGGTAGTGGAAGCAAATTTTAAGATTTTGAAGAAGGTATTGATGATATCGTCATCCCCTAGTTCATTTTATGGAATGCATGTAACAACATCCCCTCCATGGCTTGGGTATCCTATAAGAAGTCATCCATACCAACCTCTATATCATTTCCTTCATCCCCAACATGTGAATAACTAGTGTTGTTGTAGAGGTTTTGAATTGATGACTCAAGACATAGTGGGGAATGAATAGGTGGTTGATTCAACCATGCTTGGTATTCTTTCTCTCTAAGTTGAGTTATTTTAATAGCATTAACTTAATTTGACATCGTAGTGGGGTGCAAGGGTAAATGGTAGATAGGTCACTCGCCATTATAATATTGATTGTAAAAATATTGAACATTACATTGATAATATTAGTAACGTAATGCATTTAGTATGTTCAAACATTACGCCAAACATTTATTTGAAGCATGGAAATACTTTTCCCAATAATAAACATGCAACCAATTGTAATGCCCCGATACTTAGGGGTTCATGGATTGTACAACAAACTGTTAACTGAATGAATCTGTTACTCTTTAATTGAAGTAAATCTAATTACAATTCTTATCATTCTAGATGTGGGTGTGTTTATACATAGAAATATTTTAGCTATACTCAAAATAAAATATCATAAATTAACAGTTTATTGTGAATAACAATAATGAGTGGAAATAGTGACATACCTCTTGAAGAAGGAGGTTGACTTGCTGAAATTGCTTTGTTGAAAGTGCTTGAAATTGCCTTCCTAAAACTGTTTCCTCCCAGCTAGCTAGGAACAGAGCCTCTTCAGCTCCCTAGCTCAAGGAAATTAGATTCCCTGGCCCCTAAGCCCAAAATCCTAGCAACCTATCCACTATCCCTAAATCTCTCTCCAAATTCTCTCCAATTCTCCTTCTCCAATGATCCTTCTCCAATCCTCTCTTCCTCTCTCGATCCCCCTCTCCCATTCCCAAACCTCCTTCCTTATCCCCTCTCTTTAATCCTCCACCCATTTAATTCCCATCTACCTTATCCCCTCATTAATTCCTACACCTACCTTTAAATAATAAAATAATAAAATAATAAAAAGATTCAAATCTAATTATTTAAATAATTGATCTAATTTACCCTAAATAAATTATGATAATTAATTAATGAAATTGGGATGTTACATACACTCGCCCTTCAAGAAACTTCGTCCCAAAGATATAGTAATTTACAATACAAAGGAAATAAAATATGATTCATACATCTAGATCAAATAAGTAACATCATCAATTTAAAACACTTATACATACTAATGTACCTATGCAAGGCATGCATGCATAGCTAGCACATACAAGACTTGCATGTGTACTAATGACAACAATTATCACACCTGATGCAATTCTTGTGTGCATCCAATCCAAACAGCAATGCCATTCATTTCATAAAGAATAATAAATTTAAAATATTCACAAAATCCCTCAATTATAATAATTTAACACAAGCAAGATTCACTTAGCCCTTTGATTTCTCCTTCTTTCAGGTTGACTTGTGACATAGCCTGGACAATTCCTTCAATGTTTGGTCCAGCTTCTGCAACAGTAGGTACAACTACAACCTTGTTTATCAATTCTTTCTTCTTTAGTGACCACTTCACCTTTTCACTACACAAAGAATAAATATCCAAAAACATACCAACACTATAAACAAGGATGAAAATCTAAAGTTAAGTGATATCCAAAAACATACCAACACTATAAACAAGAATGAAAGTCTAAAGTTAAGTAATTCATAGAGACCACTCATAAACCAATAAATAAACTAACCTAATTGAATTATCCACGAAAGAAAAAAAACTACACTATAAACAAGGATGAAAGTTTAAAGTTAAATAATTCATGGAGACCAATCATAAACCAATAAATAAGCTAACCTAATTGAATTTTTGATAGTGCGCTGACCTCACTCTCTCATATAAATGCTTTCCATACATAAAGCATACAAATATTATAACACAATTGTTTTCCCTCTCATCACAATGTTGTGATTGCAATCACCATGATGATGGAATCTATATCTTGAAGTCTAAAGTGTTGGGCTGATAAAATTACGCAGGTTTTCCTTTCTTATAGAAAATAGAAAATATCACCGATGAGTATGAACTCAAAAAATAAAATCTAACGTATTCCTCGACGAATAAACTAAGAGAGTGTAGGGACTACACCTCTTGTAAGTATAAAACAATAAATTTTATTTTAAAGATAATTATTTTCTTTTACTCTTTTATA
>JASDQU010372049.1:65470-83109 GCA_032191745.1 Picea mariana | reverse complement strand
CCCCTTGGACTCTGGATCGAGTCAGGGACTGAACTAATGGGGTTTGATTGTTTTATATGTGATATTAGTGCATCTGATTAGATGATATGATTATGGATATATTTCTAACATGATTCATTGATGATGCAGGCTGACGATAGCTTGTCGACCAGACTCACATGTGGAGTAGAGGGGTCACGCACGACTACTAGAGAGGTTGAGCGAGAGGTGTGAACAGTAACCCTGCGACAACCTACTAGCACTCCCGCCGTGGCTCGAACTGTAGGTTAACGTTTACCTAGTTCAAGAGGACCCACGATGCCATGAGGGAACACTGCGACAATCGCTCATGATGATTCTAAGGGGCGCGCAATAAGGCGGAGGCCTTATTCCTTAGAGGCCCTTAGTCTCCCACAAGTTCACCTGGCGGACTATTGACTCCAGGGATTTTTGATGTCTACCAAGTTAGTCAAGAGGCGAGTGGCACCCTTGGAGCACGTGGTGCGTCCTGAAGGGCACGTCGCGCAAGAAAAATGGAAAGAGGCGAGTGGCACCCTTGGAGCACGTGGTGCGTCCTGAAGGGCACGTCGCGCAAGGGAAACATATGAGGTGAGTGGCACCCTTGGAGCACCTAGTGCGTCCTGAAGGGCACGTCGCATTGTTAATGATAAATGAATGGACCTAGATGGCATTAAGACGAGTAACGTGATAAGAAATTAAAAATAAAAAAAATTCCCTAATAATTTGTCGCCCAGCACAAAAATTAAAATCTAGGTCTAAATTATATTGGTGGCTGAATTTTTCTATCCTTATATATATATATATATATATTATAAAAATAAAAATAAAATAAATAATGATGATAATCTTCATTAATCTTGTAACAAGAAGGGAGTAAGCAATTTAATTGATTCATAAAAATCAGTTGGGATAAAAATAAAAAAAGGGGGGAAAATAATTGTTTTATCATATTATGATAATTTAAAATTTATTAAGTAAAAAGGGAAAAGGGAAAAAGTTAATTTCTACACCTGCCAATTTGAGTTCTAAATGAAAAGGGGAAAGAGGGAAATCTAAAATAATTAGCAAACTAGGAAAGGAGGGAAACACAAGGGGAAAAGCAGAAAGTCAAACTTAGTAAGGTGTCTAGCATTTAAGAACTTTCTAATTTAAATTGAACTAGCAAATTAATAATGGGGAAAGTCATTAAAACCTGTAAGGGAATTTGAGGACACCTAGGAGCGATTCTAGGAATGACTCTAGGTGGGTGAGGGAAATAAGGGTAATTAATTAACTAAAGAAATTAATTTATGGAGGAATGAAGGGGATGGGTGACACTTGTACGGGGAGGATTTTAGGAAGTCATTTATTAAACATTAATTTAAATGGGATTTTGGGAAAGTAAGGGACTTGGAAACTCTATATAATGGAGGGAGGAAAAGGATGATGGATCTCTTCTGTTTACGTAACGTTACACTGCATAAATCTCCACTTGACTAACTTAGCTTGTGGGAGTTGGGAAGCTCGGTGAGGAGTGGTAGCTCGGTGAGGAGTGGTAGCTCGGCCTTGCGAGGCGAGTTGGGAGCTAGTTGATTCTCTGGTTAGCGTGCGTGGCCCCTTTGCGGCTCAAGGGGCTATGGGGGAAGAAGAGTACCCCTAGCATTGGCTGGGAGGCACTGGTGAAGTCTCATCGGTCGGCAAGCGGGTGTTGGACAGAGCGAGCGGGACATCAACTCAGAGCGGGCGATCAGGCAACGGTACGCTTTCTTCATTTTGTATGGTAGATTGTATTAGTAATATGCTTTGGATATGCATGTTTAGTGGGTAAGTAAATTGATTGTCTAGCGTTCTAGTTGTTGACTGAATTTTCCTTAGCCTAGCTCGATGATTGATTGGCTCCCATGGCCTTCGATTCCTCGCATGTCTTGACCGCCTTGGGTGTATTGATTTGTGAAGTTTGTGGTTGTTTTTCCCTTCGTCCCTAGCTCATCAGTCCTCGCTTGAGCAGTCGGCCAAGAGCCTCATCTACGGTCGTCGCTTCGGCGTTAATAGACCTATGGATCTCAACGCCCTACTTTTCTGTGTGTGGATGATGAGCGAAGGACGTTCTTGTCAGCCGTCTACCTCCTTTCTTGTCCTTGGCTGATTGTTGATTTCGCCATCTGGAAAAGACCTCTGCATATGGATTATCTTGCGTCCTGGTTGGTTTTTCTCTGCGCCTTGACTGATAGCATCCCTGCGACCATTTCCATGACTTTTCCCATTGGATTCTTGTGTTTCTCTTACTATTGTCTGCGTTGTATTGGTATTAAGGCAATGGAAAAATGAAATGATCCCTTGTCTGCTTTTTATATTTGGTGTTCTGGCAATGGAAAAATGAAATGACTTCATGCCTACATTTTTATATTGGGTATTCTGGTAATGGAAAAACGAAATGATTTCATGTCTGCATTTTTTTATATATTTGGTATTCTGTCAATGGAAAAATGAAATGACTTCATGCCTGCATTTTTTTATATTGGGTATTCTGGCAATGGAAAAACGAAATGATTTCATGTCTGCATTTTTTTATATTTGGTATTCTGGCAATGGAAAAATGAAATGATTTCATGTCTTCTTTTTATTATTTAGTATTCTGGCAATGGAAAAACGAAATGATTCCATGCGTGCATTTTTACATTTGGCATTCCGGCAATGGAAAAACAATTAAATTTCTAAGTCTGCGTCTTGCACTTAAGAATTTCTGGTTTTTTTTTATTACCTCTTTCCTGGCAATTCGCCCCTCTCTAGACTACATTTCATTTTACTGCTGGGGCGATTTTTGCCCTTGTTGAAGACTGAGTTAAGCATTAAAAACTTACTGTTATTGGATTCCTGGGAATGCCCACGTTTTGTCTTTTAAAAGCCTACTGATATGCGGTTGAATTACCTACGATTTTTTCATTTATTCCGTGACCGAGATTGTCGTGGAAGGCCCACGCTTTTGGCCTTTAAAAATTAACTGATATGTTGTTAATTGCCCACTATTTTGGGTCATTTAAATTCATGTCTGAGTTTTCTGATTAAACGCCCACATTTTGGCTATCAAAAAGATTGACCGAGTCTGTTGTTAACGCCCACGTTTTTCTATTAAAACGATGGACTGATTCATTGTTAAATGCCCACGAATTGTCCTTAAATTATAGCATGTGTTTGCTGAGGTATGGCATAACGTTTCACCATTAACTGTGTAAAACATAGCTATAATTGGGCCCTCCACAGTTCAACCGACCACAACCCCTTTCAGGTGGGCTTGGGATTCCAGCCACTATGTCCCATTGACGTAGCCATACCATTTGCAACTACTCAGGTTGATTCGGCTCATGTCCAGTCTGACGCTGCTAAGGCGAAGAGCTTCATTGAGTGCATTCAGCACATTCGCCTACAGGTACATGACATATTGGACAGGGTCAATGCTAAGTACAAGCAGTGGCATGATCAGCATCGGGTGCAACACAACTTCCAAGTGGGCGACAAAGTGTGGCTACATTTGCAGAAGGAGCGCCTTGCTGGACCCCACCGCAAGCTTCGCCCGATCCGATATGGGCCATACACTATCACCAAGGCTGTAGGGGACAATGCCTTCGAGCTCAGTATCCCACCATTCCTTGGTCTACACCTAGTGCTCAATGTGGACCACCTTCGGCCTTACTTTCCACCTCTACTGGGCACATCTTACATGGCAGAACAACTCACACAAACAAAGTTAAACCCATAATGCATGGAACAAGCCACAATTGATCGGATTATGGACACACATATCAAGAACACTCGCCAGAAGAGGATCCAACTATATCGAGTTGTCAAAGCAAGCCAACGCCTTCACTAGGGCAAGTGGCTCACCAGGGACCAAGTTCAGCAGAAGTTTCCTCATCTCATGGAGGAACTCAACGAAATGGGGACCATTGCTTCCTGAGGGGGGAGGAATGATCTAGGTGGATATTTGTGGCCACCCTCCTATTCCACTTGGATCCCCACCATTGTTTCTTTCATTTTTTCAGTTTCCTCAATTGTAGCACAATTTACTATTTTTGGCAGTTTTTCGGGTCCTGGACTTCTGGAGTCGTTTTGAGGCCCTAAATGACGTTTTTTGGGCATGGTCTGGTCGACGAATAATAACTTATTTGAAACGATGATAATCGTGATTAACATTTGTTTTCCTCGGATAGATCTTTCTAACGATGTATCATATGCATCAAACGGAGATAGTATGCCAAAGTTACCACCCCGGGAAATTGATGTACCAATTTACCCCGACGGGGCCCATATTCCGACGGTTCATCTCCTAGGGTTAGGTTTTTGGATGTTTATGGTTTCCATTGTTTCTCAATAATATTTAGGCCTTCAAACCTCATTGTAACATAGATATCAGAGGCCTGTATCCACCACATCTCTTCTCAGAGATAAGCTACCAGCGCCCTAGCTAGTTTATTTCTATTATGTCTCTAAACAAATTTCAGTTCTTTGATATGAATGAAATGAAGTGTTATTTCTGCTACATCTTTGTATTCATGGTTATTTGTGTATTATGTCGCATTCCTGCATAAATTTGGATCAACTTTTGATGGCGGTCATTTTTCAATTTCCCCTGTGTCTGTATGAACAGCAGAGGCTTGTGATCAATGTGTATGATCGTCTCTTTTCCTAGAATCTAATGTTTCCATTAATGACAGGCTTGTACAATAGAATACATTTCCTTGTCATAGGTGGGGTATTTCCAGACAGTATCAAAGAGTGTCTCACTATGGTATGCCACCGGATGCCCATGTTGAGTGAGAACTGCGCCCACGGCATAGTCAAATGCATCAGTCTCAATCTTGAACGGTTGATGCAGATTGGGCAAGGAGAGTACTGGAGCTGAGCACAAGCGATGCTTCAGATCATCGAATGCTCATTGTTTCTCCTTCCCCCAAATGAACTTGGCCCTACCAACGCCCTTGGTCACCTGGCTGAGGGCCCATGCAATATGGGAGAATCCCAACACGAACCATCAGTAAAAGTTCACTAATCCCAAGAAGCTCTGAATCTCGGTCAGTGTGGTCAGGGCTGGCCACTCACAGATGACTTGGATCTTAGTTGGATCAACATGTACCCCATGCTCATCAACAATGTATCCCAAGTATTGGACCTTATTCATGCCAAAAGATCATTTTTCCAAGCTCGCATATAGCTTGTGCTACTGCAGAGTGCTCAAAACCTGTTGAATATGCTGCATGTGCTCCTCCCACGTTTTTCTGAAGATGGGGATGTCATCCAAATATACTACCACAAAGGAGTTGGTGAAGGATCTCAATACATCATCCATCAACCTCACGAAAGTGGTTGGTGCATTTGTTAAGCCAAAGGGCATGACTAGCCATTCAAAGAGACCTTCTTTTGTTGCGGCTTGGACTGGTTATCCTGAGGGTGGCCATCTTGACTTGGTCCCCTGCTATGTGGGTTGGGGCTATCTTTTCCCTGCTTCGGCTGTGAGGGGTTTGCATATCCAAACTCTCGCCTTTTCTTCTTAAATTTATGTTCGATCTTGACAGTGTATCTATAAGTTGTGCGCAATGAGGCGATGTCCAAAAACTCCATTTCTATTTGAATGTATCTATGCAAACAGTCATGGTATTTGAGCACCAAATGACGATCAGAGTCTTTGATACCAAATTTGGTGCGTAGGGTATGGAAAATATTAGCGAAATCTAGTAATGTCTGGTCCCTTTCTTGACGTAGGGTGGTCCATCTGGTGTACTGGTCCTCGTAGCTTCCAACAGGGTAGTACTATTCTTTAATGGCATCCCGAAAGGAATCCCATGTAGGGGCCACCACAAACATTGCAGATTCCTCCACGACCCTTTGCTCAGAGTAAGTATCCCACCAGTCTTTAACATGGGGAATAACCTTGAGGAGCGAAAAAGTGATCTTTTCCCTATTGAAAAAATTGTGGACCGAAAAATACCCTTCGAGCATATTCAACCATTTATCTACAGCATCCGCATCTATCAGTCCTTCAAATAATGGAATATCAAAATTTACTTGTATCTTGAAGGGGGTTGCATGGTTGCTTGATGAAGATGCTTCTCCTGTGGGCATTCGTCAAAGGATCTGCACGAAGTTGTCCATCATTTCGTTCATTTGTCGTGCAAGGGCTTCCTCAAGCAACATTTTAAGAGGATCTCTTGCTCCATCATCTTTATTTTCGTCCCCCATGAGTTGTTGTCTGGCTTGGCGCGACCGATCTTGTAATTGCTTGATTGGTTCGAGTCCCAACTTCTTGTACCCAGATCTTGTCAGGGACATGCACGAAGAAAAATAAATGAAGAGAAGACCGCTCTGATACCACTGATCCGCATTTAGGAGCGGAACAAACTGATTAACAGACTGAATACAATAAACACAGAGATATGAAGAATAACACAGATAGCCAGTGAACAATATCTTCTATTGAATAATGAAATAGGCTGAAACTATAAAACTGCAGAACTGAAACACTTGCTCAGATGGTGGTAGCTATCTCTAAGAAGAGATGTGGCTGCTACGCGCCTCCGTCTGAGCAGAATCAATTACAATGAGACTCTAGAGGCCTTTTTGATATTACTCATGAATTCCAAAACCCTAGACATCCAAAAACCTAACCCTAGAAGGTGAAATGCCAAAAGTCATGTGGACCCCTATGGGTAAGTTGGTGTAAGTTGGTACCTCAACTTCCTAGGGTCGTAACTTTTGCAAACGACCTCTGTTTTAGGCGCATCATAGCCTGTTGGAAAGGTCTTTCAGAGAACTACACATTCCACCATCAAACTCTGACTTTGTCTACATTTTGACTATGGCAAGCCAAAAAAACAACATTTAGGGCCCCAAAACGGCCCTGGAAATACAACAAGATGTGGTAACATGAAAACATACAAAATAAGCCAGTTGGATTAGGCGAGAGTCCACCAGTATCCACCTCAAGGATGTGTGGGGCTTCAGACAACCCCTTAAGTGTAGAACCCACAATTACAAAGAAGTATAGAAGAACGTGCTGAACAAAAACACAAAAAGACAGAAACACAGAGTGGATTTAGGACCTCATGAATCCGGAGAAGATTGATCCGAATTTAGGAGAGAAGCGAACTGATTAATAGACTGAATACAATAAACACAGAGATATGAATAATAACACATATATCGAGTGAACAATATCTTCTATTGAATAATGAAATAGGTTGAAACTGTAAGACTGCAAAATTGAAACACTTGCTCGAATGGTGGTAGCTATATCTGAGAAGAGATGTGGCTGTTGCGCGCCTCCGTCTGAGCATAATCCATTAAAATGAGGCTCTAGAGGCCTTTTTGATATTACTCATGAATGTCAAAACCCTAGACATCCAAAAACCTAACCCTAGAAGGTGAAACACCAAAAGTCATGTGGGCCCCTATGGGTAAGTTGGTGTAAGTTGGTACCTCAACTTCCCAGGGTCATAACTTTTGCATATGACATCCATTTTCGACGCGTGATAGCCCATTGGAAATGTCTTTCAGAGAACTACACTCCTCTCTTGCTCTGATACCACTGATCCATTGGAGAGGTATTTCAGTCTGTTATCCCACATGCATCGTGGGAATTGTTCTCCTCTCACTCTCTCATATATAATTGAGGTGAAGGAGGCCCTTTAAGCATGGAATGGAGTGTGATGTAAATCTTCTTGTGAATGAAGCATAGCCAACATCTCTTTCTTTTTAGAGATAAGCTACCCCATTTTTCCAGTTTGTGTTCTACCGTGTTTTTCTATCTTATTCAGTAATAGAAGTCGAGTTTCACTGTATTTCTGTGTTCTCTTCGATATTTTTGTGTATTTCAGTAATAGGTGGGTGGCCACCAATATCCACCTGGATCACTCCAAAGTTTGTTTGACAGAGCTTCATGAACATTTTTAACTGATATTTGACCTGATGAGTCACCTCCATTCCATAATAGTTTGTTCGGTCTGTCCACTAAGAATATCCCTGTGTCTATCAATTTTCTTCTGTAGGATTCCCATTCCATTGCAAGATCCCCCTCCAATCTCAACTCGGTACTACAAACCCAATTTTGCCCCAACACTCCTCGCGCCTCAAGTCGACTCACCTGGAATAATAAATGTAAGTTCTTACAATTAAGTAAAGAAATCAGCTCCTTTGAAAGATAAGAATCCTGTCCCAATCCTATAATTGCATCTCTCCCAATTGAAATTGAGTGGCCCGAGCCCGGCTTCCAGACCATCCAATGAAGAATCACCGGTAGAGTATTTCAAATGTTTTTCCAGGACTACGAACCAAAAGAGGAGAAGGATTCTGTAGAGCGGAGCCAAGATAATATAGAGCTGTGTAGAATGTATTTGTCTTTAATCACTCATTGCCATAAACCTGACTTCATCAAGGCACACCATAAGGTGTTTGATGTTAAGGCCCTATAAAACACAAAGATATTTCGGAGGCCCCATCCTCCATAAAGCTTCGGTTTAGAGATAGAAATCCAACTGCACAAATGATAACCATTCTTATTTTTGTTCCCTGACCACATAAAAGAAAAACTCATCTTGCAAAGTTTATTAAGATTCGCCATTGAGAAGTGTGCTAGTGTTATCCAGTAAACCGGAAGGATATTCTAAAAATCTTTGATTAAAATGAAACGCCCCCCAAAAGATAGCCACTTATTACACCAATGATTGATCCTAGATTCAAACTTGTCAATTAGCCACTGCCAATCCTCTGTTTTGTAACAATCTGGCTTCATCAAATACCCCAAGTATTTGAATCCCTCTGCTAAATCTTTACAAGAGAATTGTAATAAATCTTTTAAAGACTGTAAAAAAATCGGATCAACACCGACAGACATAAAGACAGACTTTTGAACATTGATGACCAAACCTGACGCTCGACTGAAAACAAGAAGCATGTCTCGTATTTTTTCCCACTCCTCAAGAGAAGCTTTAGACATAATAAGTATATCATCAACAAATAAAAGATGCAGAACCTTTACCAGTCTCGAAACCTTGATCCATGTTAGCAAACCATCAGCTTGCGCCCTCTTTAAAGAGAGACTGAGAGTCTCCATAACCAAAATGAAGAGTAAGGGAGAAAGTGGACATCCCTAACGAAGTCCCCTGCTTCTCTTGAAGAAATCAGTCGCCTCTCCATTAATAAAAATAGCATAAGACATAGAAGTGACACAAGCCATAATCCAAGCAGTGGTAGGCAACCAAAAGCCACTTTGAAGCAAAATTAATCTTAGAAAATCCCAATTGGTACAGTCATAGGCCTTTTTTAAATCAAGTTTCAGAATAATGGCTTGAAGCTTTTTATTTTTAATGCTATGAAGGCACTCCTGAGCAGTGTTGACTGCATCAAGGATTTGCCTTCCTTTGAGAAAACCCATCTGTTCTTCGGAGAGTGCTCTAGACAGTATCGGCCCGATTCTCTTTGCTATGACTTTAGCTATGATCTTATAACATAAGTTGCAAATCACAATAGGGCGAAAATCATTGAAGGTGGATGGTCCATTAACTTTGGGGATCAAGGCAAAAAAATTAGAGTTAATTGAGTTGATGACCTCTCCATTGACTCTTGATTCCTCAACCAATTCTAGCAAATCCTGACCAACCAGTTCAAAATATTTAAAGAAAAATTCAATTGTCCACCCATCTGGGTCGGGACTTTTGTCTCTGGAAAAACCCCTTAAAACCTCAATGATTTCCTCCTTCGAAACTGCCTTTTCTAAAGTATGAAAATCTTCCTCGGTCACAATATTTGTGAAAAGCCTTACCGAATTAATCTGATCTTCAATAACATTCTGGCCAGTTTCACTAAAAAAAGACTTGAAGTACTTAATTGCTTCATCCTTAATAGCTTGTTGACCTGTATATGGGGATCCATTTTGATCCTTCACCTCCCAAATATGTTTTTTATTCCTTCTATAACTTGTGAAATGATGAAAGAACTTTGTGTTCTTATTGCCACTTTTTATCCATATCGCCCTGCTCTTTTTCCACCACATTTCTTCCTCTGCCAATAATAATTTCTTCCTATTAGCTTCAAGAGTGCTTAGTGATTGAGCCAAAGCATCAGTAAAGGAATCCTATAGCGCCTATTTGTAATTGTCTCAATGGCCTCTTCAATCTTAGTTAGTTCTAACTGATCCTGATGCCGCTTCTCCCTGGCCCAATGCTTTACTCGTGCTTTCAAAAGTGAAAGCTTGCCAACCAATCTCATTTGTGCTCCTGTAATTAGAAGTATGCGTGGATCACTCCAAACATCCTGAACCAACCCATAAAAAGAGTCATCATTCATCCAAACCAGATTTAATTTAAACGGGTAACCTACCATCGGGATCCCTACTCCAATCTCTAGAAAAATTGGAGCATGATCAGACAAGTATGGAAACTCAACCCAATATCTATACCTCTGAAAAGAAACAATTAGATCCTCCGTAGCATAAAAACGATCAAGTATTTTTGTTATGCTATCATTACCATCTCTCCCATTTCACCACGTAGGTACAACCTCGACAGGCATTATATCCACAAGTCTGTTCTTCACAAAAAGATCTTTAAAAAACCCCGCCAATGTGTCAATATGAGTTGTATGTCCCCAAAACTCCCCAGCCGAGGTCATGAAATTTAAGTCACCCGCAATAATTAACTCTTTATGCTTTAACAAACTAGAACCATCCATAGAGTTCCAAAAAACTTTGCGATCCTAACATGGTCCATATACATTTAGAAGAGTAATCTTTCTATTGTCCATAAGAGATAAGCCTGACAAAAAAATACCACCACTGGTAAGAAAAGGATCAAGAGTAAAATAGTTTGGATCCCAAAACGTCAGAAGTCCACCTGAAGAAACCACAACACTAACAACGCAAACCATACAGTCGGGTCTTAACTTATTCATGAATAATCTTGCCTTTTCTGTTGCTACCAACGTTTCTTGAAGGAAGATAATGTTGGGAGTTGTTTTGTTCAGAAGTCTATGTAGGGAGGCCACTTTCAGGGGTCCTTCTACCCCTCTAATGTTAAGAGATAAAAGGATCATGATTTTTCCCGTGCTAGGGATTTCAATCCTCTAAGCGCCACTAAATCAGTAATAGCAGGTGTAGTATCTAGACAAGAACTACTAGACCATGTCTTTCGGCAAGAACTTCTAGATTTGATAGGTGAAACTTCAAACCCCAAACCCCAGGACCACGCAGGATCAGAAATAGTATTCTCCCCACCCCCATGAGAGACCCTAGACATCCCAGGAACTGACTGACTATCCACCGGAAAATTTCCCAAGAAAGTCAGAATAGGGATAGGATTATCTGTTTTAACCATAGAAGGAGTGATATCAGAAATCATCTTATCTAAAGCAAAATCTGTGTAGGCTGACTCACTATAACCCAGAACACAATCATTAGTCTCAAAACCTGACAAGTGTAAGGGAATCGGAGAAACCCTAGGAGAGACCCCTACAGGACTCATAGTTCTTTCACCTTCCATAACCATGATCTACAGAAATATCTACTTGACTAACTTAGCTTGTGGGAGTTGGGAATCTCGGTGAGGAGTGGTAGCTCAGCCTTGCGAGGCGAGCTGGGAGCTAGTTGATTCTTTGGTTAGCGTGCGTAGCCCCTTTGCGGCTCAGGGGGCTATGGGGGAAGAAGAGTACCCCTAGCATTGGCTGGGAGGTACCGGTGAAGTCTCACCAGTCGACAAGCGAGTGTTGGACAGAGTGAGTGGGACATCAACTCAGAGTGGACGATTAGGCAACGGTACGCTTTCTTCATTTTGTATGGTAGATTGTATTAGTAATATGCTTTGGATATGCATGTTTAGTGGGTAAGTAAATTGATTGTCTAGCGTTCTAGTTGTTGACTGAATTTTCCTTAGCCTAGCTCGATGATTGATTGGCTCCCATGGACTTCGATTCCCGACATGTCTTGACCGCCTTAGGTGTATTGATTTGTGAAGTTTGTCGTTATTTTTCCCTTCGTCCCTAGCTCATCAATCTTCGTCTGAGCAGTCGACCAGGAGCCTGATCTACGGTCGTCGTTTCGACGTTAATAGACCTATGGATCTCAACGCCCTTCTTTTATGTGTGTGTATGATGAGCGAAGGATGTTCTTGTCAGTCGTCTACCTCCGTTCTTATCCTTGGCTGATTGTTGATTTCACCATCAGGCAAAGACCTCTGCATATGGATTATCTTGCATCCTGGTTGGTTTTTCTCTGCGCCTTGACTGATAGCATCCCTGCGATCATTTCCATGACTTTTCCCATTGGATCCTTGTGTTTTTCTTACTGTTGTCTGCGTTGTATTGGTATTAAGGCAATGGAAAAATGAATTGATTCCCTGTCTGCTTTTTATATTTGGTGTTTTGGCAATGGAAAAATGAAATGACTTCATGCCTGCATTTTTATATTGGGTATTCTTGCAATGGAAAAATGAAATGATTTCATGTCTGCATTTTTTTATATATTTTGTATTCTGTCAATGGAAAAATGAAATGACTTCATGCGTGCATTTTTTTATATTGGGTATTCTGGCAATGGAAAAACAAAATGATTTCCTGTCTGGATTTTTTTATATTTGGTATTCTGGCAATGGAAAAACAAAATGATTTCCTGTCTTCTTTTTATTATTTGGTATTCTGGCAATGGAAAAACGAAATGACTTCATGCCTGCATTTTTACATTTGGCATTCCGGCAATGGAAAAACAATTAAATTTCTAAGTCTGCATCTTGCACTTAAGAATTTTTGGTTTTTTTTTTATTACCTCTTTCCTGGCAATTCGCCCCTCTCTGGACTGCATTTCATTTTACTGTTGGGGCGATTTTTTCCCTTGTTGAAGACTGAGTTAAGCATTAAAAACTTATTACTATTGGATTCCTGGGAATGCCCACATTTTGTCTTTTAAAAGCTGACTGATATGCGGTTGAATTACCTATGATTTTGTCATTTATTCCGTGACTGAGATTGTCGTGGAAGGCCCACGCTTTTGGCCTTTAAAAATTGTCTGATATGTTGTTAATTGCCCACTATTTTGGGTCATTTAAATTTGTGTCTGAGTTTTATGATTAAACGTCCATGTTTTGGCTATCAAAAAGATTGACCGAGTCTGTTGTTAACGCCCACATTTTTCTATTAAAATGATGGACTGAGTCGTTGTTAAATGCCCACGAATTGTCCTTAAATTATAGCCTATGTTTGCTGAGGTATGGCATAGCGTTTCGCCATTAACTATGACTGTGTCTTGCTACCGGTGTGACCACGTTTTGCCCCTTTAAATTGTTGACTGTGGTTGTTGGAATGGATACAAATTTGCCTTAAGTGTTGCCTGCGTGTTACTATATTATTACCATATTAATTGCCAGGATAATTTGCTACAGTGAGTTATTGGACAACAATTTCCTTCTTATTGATTAATTGCCACAACGAGTTAAACGGTTAACAGTCATGAAAATTGCCTGGTTATTGCACTATTAATTGTTTGTTAACAATTATGTTAATTTCCTTGTGAATTGTTATACTAATTGCTAGGTTAATTAACATGTTAATCGCCTCATCATGCTATATTACTTGTTAGGATAACAGTCATGTAAATCACCGTGTTATTGCTAAATTAATTTTTATGTTGACTGTTATGTCACTTGCCTTGTTAATTGAGATATTAATTGTTAGGTAACAACTATGCTAACTGCCTTGTTAACTTTGCTACAACGATGTTAATATTTAGCAGTTTCCTTCTCATTATTAATAAGACAGGTAGTATTATTGGTTCGGTCAATATAGATAGAGCTCACATTGAGATTTAATTGTTCATAAGTGTTATAATGGTAGCATTCTACAATAAAATCGTTAATGTTGTTAATTAAGTTGATGGCTAGTTGGGTGGAGATTTGGATTAATATTGATTTGCCCAATTAGACTGTGATTAATGATTAAATGAGTTTAGTAAGTATTGACCCAAGTAGAGGTTAAAATCGCTAAATTAAAATGTGGTTAATGATTAAATTGTGATGCATAATTTCCAAATTGATTCGTAGTTGATGTTATTTAGATTGAATTTGATGATTTAATGGTGATGAAGAATTGCTGAACTAATTCGTAATTGATGTTATTGATTGAATTTAATGACTAAGGTATAATGTAGAATGGTCGATTGGATTGTATTTAATGTTAATCTGATGTTAAGTTAAAGGTCGATTTATAATTTAGACTTGCTAAAATTTGATGGATAATCGATGCCAAAACAAATTGTAACTTGGCGTGCCCCGTTAGAATGGAACCCATGTTAAATTAGAATGTAATCATGGACCAGTTAGCCTGGGTGATTGGTGGGGTCGGGGACAATATCATGTGGGCTGGCATCACCCCTTGTCTTCATTCTTTTGTGTCTTGTCGACCTTTCGTGTGGGGGTAGGTATAGTCTCCCAGTCAGTTTTAGGTTCCTAGTGCGTCAGAGTGTAATGATCCCAAGCCAATTTCTTTCTTGGAATCACTAACTACTACTAATTTATTGAGTTATTAAGTGCATACAAGATTCATCAACACATGGAGATCACAATATATTCAAGATGTAGAAGCACAAGCAAAGATATGACCTTTTTATTATGAGCAATGTAATATCAATACAATAGATGGCCGATCTGGCATAAACCTCAGATGGTCGTACAAGCAATAGATATGAGTTGCTACAAAATGCTCCCGACAATACAAAATAAGCCTCCAAAGGCTGGATATACAATGAAGACTGAATCAAGAAGATCTGAGCCGTACTATTGCTCAACCTCCAAGCTGGAAAGTGCCACGTCCTGCTAGAATGTTGAAGCCCTCAATAATTCTGCCAGGGTTAACTCCCAGGGTTAATCTTCTATTCTTCTGTTGATTTATCTTTTACTCCTTTATCCTTTTCCTTTCTTAAGTCAACTTAAAAATATAACTTTTANCTTGTCCTCAAGCAATTCTAAACCTGCTTCTCTAACCACATGCTCCTGCTCCCAAGTGCAATCCTCAATGGGTAAATCCTTTCACCTGATTAGATACTCCTTGATGCTTCGGTTTCAGAGCCTCTTCTCTCGGACTTCTAACACCTCCTCTGGAATCAAAACAAGTTGTCCCTCCTCATCCATGGGAGGTAATGCCTCAATAGGAATGACATGTTGACCGAGGGATTTCTTAAGGCACGAGACATGGAAGACGTTGTGAATTTTTCTACCCTGTGGAAGCTCCAGCTCATAAGCTACTGCCCCTATCCTCCTGGTGACTCTGTAAGGTCCAAAGAAATGTGGCTGCAGTTTCTCCGCTCCGCTTCTTTTAATGGATCAGTTTACATGGCTCATCTGGGAGTCACAAAGATGAGGGCAGACCTTAAACCCTTATTCTTCTGGAAGGGAATGAAGGCAGATATAGTCAACTATGTGGCCAGATGTCTAGAATGTCAGCAAGGCTGAACATAGACAACCAATAGGATTACTACAACCAGACGTTGTTCTAGAATTGAAATAGGAGGTTATTTCAATGGATTTTATTGTGGGATTGCCACTGACAGCAAGGTGACGCGACTCATTTTTCATGGTAGTCGACATTCTGACGAAGACTGCTCATTCATTCTTGTGCGTACAATGCATTAGGCACTTGACATAGATAGTAGTTTTCATCAGTAATATTTTGGGGCTGCATGGTGTACCTAAGAGAATTTTATCCGATCAAGGATCGGTGTTTACTAGACGATTTTGGACTAGTTTCCAAGAGGCCTTGGGAACCCGACTTAACTTTAGTACTGTGTATCACTCAGAGACTGACAGGCAGACCGAACGAACGAACCATACCTTAGATGACATGTTGAGCATGTACGTGATGGACCAACCAAGGCATTCGGAGGAATTCTTGCCACTGATAGAATTCACATATAATAACAGTTACCAAGGCACCATTAAGATGGCGCCTTTCGAGTTTCTTTACAGGTGACCGTGTTAGACGCCTTGAGTTGGGATCGGCTTGAGGATAGGGTCTTGGTGGGACCAGAAGTGATCCAAGAAATGGAAGAGCAAATGCAAACAATAAGACAAAGGATTGAAGAAGCGCAGGATCGACAGAAGAGTTATGTCGATGCGCACCGTGTCNATCGAGTCTTCTTGCGGGTTAAGCAGCATAAGAGTTCGATCAAGTTTGTAAAGGGAGCTAAACTATCTCCTAGGTTCGCAGGATCCTACAATATTGAGGAAGGGAGAGACTCGTAGCCTATTGACTAGCCTTGCCTGATTCTTGAGGCGTATGCACGATGTCTTTTACGTCTCTATTCGAGACATTATGATTAGTGATCCTACACATGTTTGACTTGAGCACCTTACGAGTGACGGATGAGGGTGTGCTCATGGTAAAGTTGATCCGCATCCTGGATCATCACATTCGACGGCTACAACATTGAGTAGTAGATGAGGTCAAGGTCCAGTGGGACCACTATAGTCCGCACTCGATGACCTGGGAGGACGCATATGATATGCGCCAATAGTTTCTATTTTTGTTTGATAGATAGACTTATGATACTGTGATACACTTTATTTCATCACTTATACTGTGAAACTTCAGGACGAAGTTTAGACCAAGAGGGGGTGTATGTAACATCCCGCTCTTGCACATTGAGTGAACTTATTCCTTGAGGACACTTGCTTGCAAGTGATCTGGATTATTCTGCTATTAAAACTTTTGATTTTGATTATGAGGCATTATGGGTAGATGTCATGTTGTTTTGCTACATTGACATATACAAGTGCTATTGACTCAGTTCTATTGAGTGTGCAGGATTTCAGACCTCGAGGATGCAGAGGCATTGATGGAACTCCTTGGACTCGGGATCGAGTCAGGGAGTGAACTAATGGGGTTTGATTGTTTTATATGTGATATTAGTGCATCTGATTAGATGATATGATTATGGATATATTTCTGACATGATTCATTGATGATGCAGGCTAACGATAGCTTGTCGACCAGAATCACATGTGGAGTAGAGGGGTCATGCACAACTACCAGAGAGGTTAAGGGAGAGGTGTGGAAAACAGCCCTGCCACAACCTACTAGCACTCCCGCCGTGGCTCGAACTGTAGGTTAACGTTTACCTAGTTCAAGAGGACCCACGATGCCATGAGGGTAGACTGCAACAGTCGCTCACGGTGATTCTAACGGGCGCACAATAAGGTGGGGGCCTTATTCCTTAGAGGCCCTTAGTCTCCCACAAGTTCACCTGGCGGAGTATTGACTCTAGGGGTTTTTTATGTCTACCAAGTCAGTCAAGAGGCGAGTGGCACCCTTGGAGCACGTGGTGCATCCTGAAGGGAACGTCGCACAAGAAAAATGGAAAGAGGCAAGTGTCACCCTTGGAGCACGTAGTGTGTCCTGAAGGCATCGCACAAGGGAAACAAATGAGGCGAGTGACACCCTTGGAGCACCTAGTGCATCCTGAAGGGAACGTTGCATTGTTAATGATAAATGAATGGACCTAGATGGCCTTAAGACGAGTAACATGATAAGAAATAAAATAAAATAAAAACCAATTTCCCTAATAATTTGTCGCCTAGCACGAAAATTAAAATCTAGGTCTAAATTATATTGGTGGCAGAATTTTTCTATCCTTA
>JASDQU010372049.1:42362-65433 GCA_032191745.1 Picea mariana | reverse complement strand
TATTATATTATGATAATTTAAAATTTATTAATTAAAAAGGGAAAAGGGAAAAAGTTAATTTCTACACCTGCCAATTTGAGTTCTAAATGAAAAGAGGAAAGAGGGAAATCTAAAATAATTATGAAACTAGGAAAGGAGGGAAACATAAAAAGAAAAGGGAAACACAAGGGAAAAAGCAGAAAGTCAAGCTTAGTAAGGTATCTAGCATTTAAGAACTTTCTATTTTAAATTGGACTAGCAAATTAATAATGGGGAAAGTCATTAAAACCTGTAATGGAATTTGGGGACACCCATGAGCAATTCTAGGAGTGACTCTAGGTGGGTGAGGGAAATAAGGGTAATTAATTAATTAAAGAAATTAATTTATGGAGGAATGAAGGGGATGGGTGACACTTGTACGGGGAGGATTTTAGGAAGAAATTTATTAAACATTAATTTAAATGGGATTTTGGGAAAGTAAGGGACTTGGAAACTCTATATAATGGAGGGAGGAGAAGGGTGATGGATCTCTTCTGTTTGCGTAATGTTACGCTGTAGAAATCTCTACTTGACTAACTTAGCTTGTTGGAGTTGGGATGCCTAGCTTGGTGAGCAGTAGTAGCTCGACCTTACGAGACGAGCTGGTAACTAGCTAATTCTCTGGTTAGCGTGCGTGGCCCCTTTGCGGCTCGGGGGGCTACGGCGGAAGAAGAGTACCCCTAGCATTGGCTGGGAGGTACCGGTGAAGTCTCATCGGTCGACAAGTGGGTGTTGGACGGAGAGAGCGGGGCATCAACTCAGAGTGGGCAATCAGGCAACGATACACTTTCTTCATTTTGTATGGTAGATTGTAGTAGTAATATGCTTTGGATCTGCATGTTTAGTGGGTAAGTAAATTAATTGTCTAGCGTTCTAATTGTTGACTAAATTTTCCTTAGCCTAGCTCGATGATTGATTAGCTCCCATGGCCTTTGATTCCCGACATGTCTTGACCACCTTGGGTGTATTGATTTGTGAAGTTTGTGGTTGTTTTTCCCTTCGTCCCTAGCTCATCAATCCTCTCTTGAGCAGTCGGCCAGGAGCCTGATCTACGGTCGTCGCTTCGGCATTAAAAGACCTATGGAGCTCAACGCCCTGCTTTTCTGTGTGTGGATGATGAGCGAAGGATGTTCCTATCAGCCGTCTACCTCTGTTCTTGTCCTTGGATGATTATTGATTTCTCCATCTGGCAAAGACCTCTACGTATGAATTATCTTGCGTCCTGGTTGGTTTTTCTCTGTGCCTTGACTGATAGCATCCATGCGATCATTTCCATGACTTTTCCCATTGGATCCTTGTGTTTCTCTTACTGTTGTTTGTGTTGTATTGGTATTAAGGCAATGCAAAAATGAATTGATTCCATGTCTGCTTTTTATATTTGGTGTTCTGGCAATGGAAAAACAAAATGACTTCATGCCTGCATTTTTATGTTGGGTATTCTGGCAATGGAAAAACGAAATGATTTCATGTCTGAATTTTTTTATATATTTGGTATTATGTCAATGGAAAAACGAAATGACTTCATGCCTGCATTTTTTTATATTGGGTATTCTAGCAATGGAAAAACGAAATGATTTCATGTCTGCATTTTTTTATATTTGGTATTCTGGCAATGGAAAAACGAAATGATTTCATGTCTTCTTTTTATTATTTGGTATTTTGTCAATGGAAAAACGAAATGGCTTCATGCCTGCATTTTTACATTTGGCATTCCGGCAATGGAAAAACAATTAAATTTCTAAGTATGCGTCTTGCATTTAAGAATTTATGTTTTTTTTTATTACCTCTTTCCTGGCAATTCGCCCCTCTCTGCACTGCATTTCATTTGACTGTTGGGGCGATTTTTGCCCTTGTTGAAGACTGAGTTAAGCATTAAAAACTTACTGCTATTGGATTTCTAGGAATGCCTACGTTTTGTCTTTTAAAAGTTCACTGATATGCGGTTGAATTACCTATGATTTTGTCATTTATTTTGTGACTGAGATTGTCATGGAAGGCCCACGCTTTTGGCCTTTAAAAATTGACTGATATGTTGTTAATTGCCCACTATTTTGGGTCATTTAAATTCGTGTCTGATTTTTCTAATTAAATGCCCATGTTTTGGCTATCAAAAAGATTGACTGAGTTTGTTGTTAACGCCCACGTTTTTCTATTAAAACGATGGATGAGTCGTTGTTAAATGCCCACGAATTGTCCTTAAATTATAGCCTGTGTTTGTTGAGGTATGGCATAACGTTTCGCCATTAACTGTGACTGCATCTTGCTGCTGGTGTGACCACGTTTTGCCCCTTTAAATTGTTGACTATGGTTGTTGGAATGGATACAAATTTGCCTTAAGTGTTGCCTGCGTGTTACTATATTATTGCCATATTAATTGCCAGGATAATTTGCTACAGTGAGTTATTGGACAACAGTTTCCTTCTTATTGATTAATTGCCACAACGAGTTAAACGGTTAACAGTCATGAAAATTGCTTGGTTATTGTGCTATTAATTGTTTGTTAATAGTTATGTCAATTGCCTTGTGAATTGCTATACTAATTGCCAGGTTAATTAACATGTTAATCACCTCATCATGCTATATTGCTTGTTAGGATAATAGCCATGTAAATCGTCGTGTTATTTCTAAATTAATTGTTATGTTGACTGTTATGTCAACTGCCTTGTTAATTGTGATATTAATTGTTAGGTAACAACTATGCTAACTGCCTTGTTCACTTTGCTACAACGATGTTAATATTTAGCAATTTCCTTATGATTATTAATAAGACAGGTAGTATTGTTGGTTCGGTCAATATAGATAGACCTCACGTCGAGATTTAATTGTTCATAAGTGTTATAATGGTAGCATTCTACAATAAAATCGTTAATGTTGTTAATTAAGTTGATGGCTAGTTTGATGGAGATTTGGATTAATATTGAATTGCCCAATTAGACTGTGATTAATGATTAAATGAGTTTAGTAAGTATTGACCCAAGTAGAGGTTAAAATCGCTAAATTAAAATGTGGTTAATGATTAAATTGTGATGCATAATTTTCGAATTGATTCGTAGTTGATGTTATTTAGATTGAATTTGATGATTTAATGGTGATGAAGAATTGTTGAACTGATTCGTATTTGATGTTATTGATTGAATTTAATGACTAAAGTATAATGTATAATTGCCGATTGGATTGTATTTAATGTTAATATGATGTTAAGTTAAAGGCCGATTTATAATTTAGACTTGCTAAAATTTGATGGATAATCGATGCCAAAACAAATTGTAACTTGACGTGCCCCATTAGAATGGAACCCATGTTAAATTAGAATGTAATCATGGACTAGTTAGCCTGGGTGATTGGTGGGGTTGGGGACAATGTCGTGTGGGCTGACATCACCCCTTTTCTTCATTCTTTTGTGTCTCGTTGACCTTTCGTGTGGGGGTAGGTATAGTCTCCCAGTTAGTTTTCGGTTCCTAGCGCGTCGGAGTTTTCTAGAGTCCTTGGTCCGGATAGATTATGTTTGCACCAAGGTTATTGACGCGTCTATCACCTGGGAATGGCATGATTCCTGATGCGGGGATCATGGCGCGCCTTATGGTTTAGCGACGAATGATATCTTGGTCGGAGTCGGTGCCTACCATGTGAGTGTGGTTGAGCGTCGTATGTTGACTTGGGCGCATGCGTTGGTTTGCACACCTTGAGGTTATATTATTATTCATCAACGTCGTTATGTCGGGAAGGGGAAGTTGTCCCTTAGCTTGTAGGCGTGTCTTGTTGCCTTGGGCGGTTAGTCGTTACTCTTGTTATTCTGTGCATGTTTTTCCCAGTTGCCCTTGTGCCTATGCGTGGTGTCATAGTTGCCTGTTGCTTGGGTTGCATGCTTCTGTTCATCGTCTCTGGTGTGGTCAAGTTGTTTCCGTCGTTGCCTTCTTGCCTCTTAACTCTTAAAAACAAAACAAAAAAATTGCACTTTTGCTTTTCTTGTGGTTGTAACGAAGGGGACGTTACACTAGTCCTCCTGCATAAAGTACAACAGAAAGGTATCCCCAGATAGTCCAAACGTTGTATGAATACAAGACCCCGCCACTCAATTTCCAGAACTTCCATTAACCCGGCATGAACATCTACTTCGACTAGAATATTAGCCATCCTTTTATCAACCGACTTCAATGATACTTCATCTATACATAAAAAATGACCAATGGAGTTCCCAACAGCCTGCAAAGCTTTAACGTTCCATAACTATAAAGGTAAACTAGGTAGTAACACCCAAATGTGTCTAAAACTAAAATAATCAGTCCCAGGGTTAAAGCTGAGCCACCACCTTTTTAGCATTAAACTACCTCTATCAAAACTCCAAAACTTTGAAAGCACCAATTCAAAATCCTCTGGATTCTTAAACATAAAACCCATCCATCCTCCCGACAACGAAAGAATCTCAGGCGTATATCCTAATAAAGGTTTCCAGAACCTCTACACCCACTCCTGAATAGATGACGAGCAACGAGAATGGTAGGCTAGTCTCCCAACTAAGGCTCATAACGCCAATTTGCAAGACTCCTCTAGTCCTATATCCATTCCCAACACCAGCCTCCGCCTAGATTTTTTGGGTTTCCAAACTTTTACTGTTCGCTTATTCCTGTAACTTAGCTCCGGTCTCGAGTTCCTGACAGAATCAACACCAGTAGTGTTCAGAGTTACTCTTTGACTTTCAAAAGGCACCCCTCCTAACCCTTGAACCGTCTTTACAAAGGAGTTATCAACAATAAAACCAACAAACAACCCTTCTGCGTCTTTCAGAGAACGTTGTTTCAACACATTTTCTATGAAAGATAATGGGCGCTGCTCCAAAGGTAAGTCTCCAGCACTAAATTTCGCATTAATACTAACACTTGACCGCCTGTTGGGAGCATTAAGTCTGTTGATCTCATCAATCGATGCAAGGAAGCCTGGCCTTTCCCATAGTTCTTTGTCATCCACACTCAGCATAACGCTGACTTCACATTCCATAATGTGTACACCTGGACGACGATGGAGGCTCCAGATTGATTACTCTATCAAATTTGACTGCAAACAGGTTCTCTTCACCGTTAATGAGTCTGAGGATCGAGAAGTAGGTAATAAAAGACAAGACAAGGAGCGTCTAATCCGTAGACAGAAAGGCATGACTTAAAATTTTTAACCGCACTACCAAGTAGGATAAAACAAACTAGTGAAAACTTAGCAGACTTGCAATGAAATGATAGGCTTGGAAACTGCCTGCCACCACCAGATGCAAGCACTCCACGGGGACTACAAACTAAACTACCACTACCCAAAAATTCCCCTCTCAGCTTCTGAAAACTTGAACTAACTAGAAACTAGTGAAGGCACCTAGACACTGTGGACAGTCTGCCTCCCATGCCAACCCGACCACCATGGAACCTGCAACATGAAGTCCATCCGAAATTTTGAATTTCGCCTTCCCTCCAATCGATAGATAACTTGCAGTTTGAAAAATTGTACAAGCATATTATTTTTTTGAACAATCATACTTCGTTAAGAGTCATCAACATGTTACTTATAAGAATTGAATTTGGGTGGGGAGTTTAACAACCAATCCTCCCAATCACTAAGGCTACTCTCAATTATTAGATTTGATATAAATTATTTTATGGGTAATATGTAGTTAAGTTGGATTTGATATAAATTCTTGTGTGGGTAATTCTCTTTATTGATATGTAAGTCAAATATAGGAGTATGGAGTATGTACATAAAATACTTTATAAAAAGTTTAAGAAATGTATTTATGTGGAATGTAAGGATGGTATTTGAGAGAGTTGCAGACGCTGGGGGCTCTGTGGCTAGGTTTTGCTAGGCACATCCTTGTTACCATGGAGATGGGCGAGCGTTGGGCCACTCCTAGGGAGAGCGCGATCGAGGGCGAGGGCGAGGGACTGGGCAAGCGTGGGCGAGGAAGCGAGCTACCGGGGCGAGCAGACTCTATGGAGCACCGTGGTGGGTGCAGGGTGAACGAGGGTCCACCGATGGTGGTAGAGGTTCGTTCCCAGTGGGCCTACGATGTGGCGGTCTTCTGCGACGCCTATGGACGAGCGAGGGCTCTGTGGAAGGTGGAGAATCTGAAACCTGCGGTGGTTGCCTCCTATTCGGGATCGAACCTCTCTTTGCATTTACCAAAAGTTGTATTGTCCACAACCATTACTCCAGACGCGTGGATCTTTGGAGTGCTGGTGGAGGCTTCCGGGGTTTTGTTGCAATGGGGGTTTTGTCCTCTCTTTGGTTTTTCTGGATCCTCTTGACCTCTTCTGGCTTGGCTAGAAGAGGTTTTGGACAAGAGCTTTGAGGTCCACACCGGGGGCGTGCAATGTACTATTTAACACTTTGAGGTCCTTTTGGGGCGTGCGGTGTTGGATAAACACTTTGAGGTCCTTTTGGGGTGTGCGGTGTTGGATAAACACTTTGAGGTCCTTTGGGGGCGTGCGACAACTGGTTCATTTACTTTTCTGCTGTATGTTGGGTTTTTTACCCTATTATGTTTCCCATTTTACAACCTGCGTGCTGGTACTGGTGACTTTCTGGTTTCTTTTGGGGATGTAGTAGTATTTTTTGAGCATGGTCTATGGACTAGTTCTGCTATGATCAGCTGTTATGGTCTTGAAGATGTAAACAAATTATATTTTCAGTAATATAATTTGAGTGAATTTTCTATTGGAAAAAGGTTGTTAGGTATGAGGGAAGGGGTCAAATAAGATTTCACCTTTTAATGACTGGTTTTATTAATAAAAAATCAAGTATTCTCAAATAAAAGAAAGGTTCAAGTTGTAAGTAACTCAAATGCCACTTTAAGAGTAATGAGCTCAACACTTGATTTGAATAAAAAAAATTAGTTAAATTTTTATATATTTTAATATTTTATTATGCATACCATAAAATTGACTAATCACTATTTATAGTGCCAACAAATATTGAAAGAAAATATTTGAAGAACAAAAGAAAAATAGGTCTCTCATTAAAAAAACACGTGATTTATAAAGACAAAATTTCCTCAGTGCATCATAAGTAAGGCAAGTGTTTTCTTCCATGAAAACATATTTGAAGGACTATTTTATTGTTTGATATAGTATCAAAGATTGACTAATTGTTTGAATGTGTTTTTTTTAAAGCAAATATTAAAGAATTGAGCCTTATCTTATGTATATCATAAAATTGAGTAATCACTGTTTTGGGGCCAGATAGTGGAAGAGATATCATAAAATCAACTAATAACTGTTTTGGGAGCCAAATAGTGGAAGAAATATCATAAAATCGACTCATCATTGTTTTGGGAGCAAAATAGTGGAAGAGCATATCTGAAGAGCCAAAAAAAGAGACTCTCATAAAAAACATGTAATTCATAAAGACAAATTTTTCTTAGTAATAGGCAAGTGCTCTCTTCTATGTAAACATATTTCAAGGACTTTGCATGATAACTTTCTTGTTTGATATAATTTCAAAGATTAACTAATTGTATGCATATGTTTTTTTTTGTGAGGAAAGTATTAAAAATTTGATCTTGGTTAGATGAGGTAGTTTAAATGTTGTGAGTTTGTGTTTGGGGTTAAGATAGATCTTTTGTAGTTTCTTTTATTTTGTTCTTTCTATTCCAAAATTACATGGACACATGAATAAAGATGCCCATATTCATTATTTAGTTCCTGCCTTGTTTAAAACACTCTTTAATTCACTTTCGATAATTTGAGTATAAATTATGAATGAATATTGAATTGTTACGCTTTTAATTAATGAGAATTGTTAACTTACTAGCTTATTGATTATGTATGATTGTTGTGATTATGTATGATTGTTGTGAACATATAAGAACAATGCATTAGGGACATCATTTGTTATAGAAGTCCATGTATAGGATATGTGTGTGCTAGCTAAACCTACATATCCAATGCACACACATTATTATGGTTTCATAAATACAATAGTTATTAATTATTTAATACTTAATTGGGTGGAATTGGAAACTATATTATATGAACATAAGATATCATTAGTAAATTAGACATTCATTAAATTTGGTTGGATGATGTGAAATAACATACAATTATAAATTAATTGGTTGTCACCTCACTGAAGTAAAAAGCCATATATATTAAATGGTAAGCATGTGCATATTTAGACTTCCATTAAAGTTTATTTTAATTTTTATTGAATTCACCTCCCTAGGATAAGGGTTGACTACGCCTTTTCTCGAGGAGATTGGTCATGTGGGAAAGGGAAGGAATCAAGAAGGGTAGTTGAAGAGAGATAAGAGGGGAAAATAAAGGAAGATAGGGGGTTGTTAATTTTGGATGGGTTATTGAACTAGTTATTGAGGATTTGGATATTGGACTGATTGTTGTTGTTCTTGGAGCTTCAAGCACATAGTGTTGGGAAACCCAAAGGTTTTATGAAGCTAGGTTGTCGAATAGGCTCCTAGTTGGATGGGAGTATCGAATCTAATTTGGGCATTCTTAAGGGGACTGCACTACACTTGGGCTATTTACACTAGAGTGGAGGTATTTTCTAGTATCTAATCCATGAATATCTACTCTAAAATAGATGAATAAATAGCTGAAAAAAAAATTAATTATCTATTTAAGGAAATTCTGTTAAATGATTCAAGTTTATATTCCTAGCTTTAGGTAGATTTCTATAGGATTATTTGATGTGGATTATTCTCAACAACCACAATAGAGGGTTTATTTTCTTTGGCCTAAATTGTAGTTTATATAATAACTAAATTAAAAAATTGTATATTAGAGGTATTGCTACAAATTCCATATTGCAGTAAGATAATACGAACAAAAATTAGAAAGAGTAATGGTTATTAATAGCACCCACTAAAGGGTTAGGACCCAATAGGGTGCTACATTGCTAGGGACCCTGGTGGTCAAGTCAATGGGTGTTTTTTTTCTTTTGAAATGATCATCAGTTGGTTAATATCATATAGTTGGGAGGACTTGATAGTGGGCATGTTATATTCATGGGTCTAAGTATCAAGATTGATGCATGATGATACCATGAATAAATGGAGTATGGTGAGGTCAAGGTTTTTCCCAACAATATTAGGTGGTAGGTGTTCATGCGGAGTTGGTTATTCATGGTGATTAATTTTTGGTTATGAGGGAAACGAGGTGTGGGTGCAACATGGAGTTGATGGGGACCTTACCTTTATCTTAGTTGGGACATAACTGGGAACTCATGAGCATTGTGGTTGTCAATACACATTGCATAGGGGTGATTGTTGTGTCATTGATGATTGTTTCCAAATGATTCCCTTGGTTTTGATTTTGATTTCCATTTGGGTTCTTGGCTTGATAGTTGTTTCCATTACTTTTGTTATTGTTGGGGTTGGGGTTCCCATGATTTCTCCCTTGACCTGGGCTTTGGATTTGGTAGTTGTTGTTATTCCTTGATTATAGTGCCTCCTGTTTTGGCCTTGTTATTGATTCCTCGACTGATTAGGGTTTGGATGTGGGGCCATTTTTTAAGCAATGAAGGGAGGTGCTTAAACGAAATGCACTGGTGGGTTGGTGGAGGGGGGTGGAATTGGGTTGGTTTATATGCAAAGTATTGATACTAGGCTATGCCCACAACCAAGTTGTGGGTGTTGGGAATAATAATGATGTGGAGCATATGGGTTAGGTTGAGCATAGGGAGAGGGTGGTCCATATGAAGTAGATGGTTCATATGGATGGGTTGGTCCAATTAGGGGTTTGGGGGCTCCATATATGTATGTTAGGGCCAACTTGGAGCTAATTTTAAATGCCTCACACATAAGTCTTGGGATAGACCCATGGTTTCCTCAATGTTGAAGAGCTTACGAGATATGTTTCCAGACCCTCTTTTGGGCCTTCCTGTTTGCACTAAGGAAAAACACAAAATATTACCAACATTGCAATCCTCGATGCAACCATATTGTAGAGTCATTGGGGGTTCCTCGAAGGTTTCCCATTGTAACTTTTAGATAAAGAGGAGCACCCCTAACACTAAAGGAATTGGACATTGCTATTGGTAATCCTTGACTCTTGATTTGAGAAGACATAACAGGGAGTAGCACCATGTTACACCATAATTATTGCAACCATATGATCTCTCTCTACTAGAACATTCAATTGTGTTGAGTACTAAACCTCTAATTAATATGGATAATGAGTTCAACTCACCCAAAGAGAAGGATCAAATCATTGAAATGATTAGATACATAAGGAACATGACCATTCCACCGGAAGTTGTATAAGTTAGACAATACCCAATGCAATCCAAATGCTTCACATGATTTGAAGAATCTCATTAGAAGTTCCCTTGTTTGTTTCTTGGTGCAATGAGGACTCATTTGGTATAATTTCCATGCAATGTGAACCATTGCTAAAGAGGTGGAGATGTATGATCCATGCACAATCTCAAAGGAAAAAAATTGTGTAGGTTCTTTATTAATATTACCCAATTTTTGTACCTTTGCTTAAACAATCCCTACACCAACTACCACCACGATGATAACTCAATGTACTAGTTACTAAGATCCCTCAACGCCAACAATAAAGCATGTTGTCCATGCAAAAGACATCTTAAACAATGAACTTTAACCAAGTCAATCCTTTATATTGCAAAAGCTCACAAACAAATTCAATGAATAGAGTGTTATCCTCAAAGACCAACCTTTTGATTTCCTATTTAAATCATTTCATTTTGGTCAGTGTTCCCATTGAGTATAGAATTTGATAGGTAAATCACTTGTCAAATGAGTTTTCATCATTAAAATTAAAATTGTTAAACCGTACACTAAGGTTTTCAAAAATATCAAATTTAACAAATTGTTTAATTTTGAAATTCCAACCCTTATTTTTTTTATTCCCGTTGGAATTCTTTGTATTTTTATTTTACGTTCACTTTTCATTAAAGAAATTTTTTTCCTTTACCTTTTCGAATTGGATTTTGATTGTGGTTGGAATTTCTAATATTTATGTTTACATCGAAGGTGTTCTCTAGGGGGAGGTTTTTCTTCGGCCTTCGTCATCTGTACAAGGCTTATAAGACGCTGCCATTTGTTCATACAAAACCAACCAATCCTTTATCTCCATGTGTATTTTCTTTCACCTACAAACCAACCAATTCTTTATCTCCAAGTGTATTCTCTTTCACCGAAACTTCTCCTTCACTAACTCCACACCGCTAGATATACTGCAACACTGGTCACAACTGCACCCAAAGTGGAACTTGAAAGTAATGGACAACTATCCAAAAAATCTCTTCCAAGCAAAATCGCTGCATGACTCCATAATATGAGGGAGATTTCAAAGGCACATAATGCAAGCTTAGAAATATATACTCCCTTCAACGAGTTGTGGAACGATTCCAATAAATCCAAATAACTCCTCTAGATGTCTAAACCGCTGGCCACTGACATCAAATAGAAGCAGGGAATCATACAAATTTATTGCAAAAACCAGAAAAAGGAATAGGCTGAATTCCCAACAGAAAAAAAATATGTCGAAAAGAGCTCTGAATCTCATGCAAAACAAGGAAAGTCAATCATGGAATGAAATTGAAAGCACTGTTTGATCTTTACCGAACCTAGTTTTAAAAATGTAGATGTATCCTCAAGAACTCTAGGTAATCGCTGCCAGAGCCGTATCGTCAGGTATCAAACGCCCAAGACAAGAAGCGAACTACAACAAATCACTGCATAAAATAGTAAGTTACTTGAAATACAAAATGAAAGATCTATATGGCGGTCAAGAAACATCTTCTGAGCACAAGTGACAATAAAACTACATTTCGACAAAATGAAGGGATATTGACACAACTATCGACTCTCTAATTATGAGTTGAAAGCCTTTTCTTATTTATTTCTAGTCCTAAGAAATACACAGATTTAAGATGGTTTAAGCAGGCTTGAGGAAAATAAAGTCACAAGGTTTAGGTAGCAATCTCGAAGCCCATTTAAGGTTTTAGCGAATTCTTTAAGTACTGATACAGATATCAGACCTTTACCAACCTTTAATAAATAAACTCGTATTTAAGATGATTTTGTGTAAGCTTTAACGTGCTCACCAGTATTCAATCTTTTTTCCATGACATTTAACAAATCCACTCCCAGTTGAGGTCTTGTCCACAATATTTACCAAAACTACTTCCGAAAATCTAGTAGTTTTCTTGAACTACAACAAGAATCGAATTGCATCAAGAAAATAGAAATTCTAAAACTTTTGAACTTCGAAGCCTAAAAGCATACATAAGACATCTGCAAGCCTCCAACCTAGCGATTACATGGGAAAAAACTCTAGAGGAACACAATGACAGGGAAATATAAAGATATTTGCACAAGCTTTACTAAATATTTGTCTCGAGAAACGCCTTAGCCTACTGAGTTCGCCGCCATAGCCAAATCCTGACACACTCGAGTTCATGTTGATGTGTTATAGTTTTATACAAAAGACAATTTTGAACGACATGCGATATGGATGTATGTAAGGAAGGCGATGGAGAAATCGACTAATGGGAAAAACATGAATCATTTCACATTCATCTAGTTCTCATACATGTATTTTTTTTGCATAAAATATAGTTTTTATATTTCAATGGGTTGGCAAAGGCGGTGATCTGAGTGTAACTTTGAACGATGCAGAGTGGTAGGGTGTTGGCTTCGCACTCCAGTTCAGTTCCCTTTTCGTACTACCAATCTCAATTTCAATATAGATACAATGCATGATATAATGCATAGTAGCTTGCATGCAACTGAAAAGAGTTTAGTGATTGATCATTAATCGAAATATCAAATCGATGGATTCACTGCAAACATGCTTTTACAAAATAATGATATTATACTATTTTTAAAAACTTTAAAATATCATTCAATATAACTTTATTCTCAAACATCCAACCAAGAACTTACATATCTTCCTATCAACCTACAGTGTTCAAAGTGATATAAGCGAAGATGGCGATCTTAGCATATGCTTCTCAATATGATAACGCTGAACAAAGTAATGTTCCTCCATGGATTCTCGCGTCTACATATTTTTAAAATATTTAAACACAATATTTAAACGCAATATTTAAACACATTATGATTATGCTGAACAAAGTAATGTTCCTCCATGGATTCCTGAGTCTACATATTTTTAAAATATTTAGATGCACACATCAAGTGAGGTGGAAATAAAAAAACTGCTTAGTTTAAATGTTTTATATTTTTTATTATTTTTGGTAAGTATTATTTGAATTTGGCAATATAATTGTTGGTGAAATGGGAGTTTTGAATTGCTTAAATTGCATTTTTAAATTTATAAATAGATTTAGCATAAAAAATTCTAAGTTAATTTGAATTATAAAGATTTAACAATTGAAATATGCAATTCCAACCTTGATATCAAAGATTCAAACCAAATAATTATAAGAAACTAGTCCAAAAAACGAAAATGACAGAAAGTGTAAATAACTATTACAATGGGACAACATTTTGTTTGCAAGCTTTTGTAGACTCCTACAACTGGAAATTTGCTTCACTAGATGTTGTTAATGAGGTTTGGTTGAGAGTAAGAGGTGCATTGGAACATAAATTGATGCAAACATCCTACTCTTTGCATTGAGGCACTTAAAAAATAAGTTCTAGGGCTATGTGCTTAAACATTATGATTTTCTTATCCATAATCTAAAATGGAATTAGTTAAAACTCTTCATGAAATTTCACATGGATCACAACAAAATAAACAAGATTGATAAGATGAAAGGATTTAATGAGAGACTGCAAGGAATCATTACTATGTGGTGTTTGGTATTGGTAAGGTATTGGTAATAGCGTTTCAATTGTTAATAGTTGTTGGTAATAACTTTTTAACTCCATTCTTGAGAGCTTGCCATTGAGAATTAACTAGTCATCTCTAATTAAACTGTATTTGTGACCCACTAAAATATTCTTATGCACAACAACGACTCTTCATTTCCTTTGGAAGATTAAAAACATCAAAGATTGATTTAATGATAAGCCCCTGGACTCTCCATGACATCCTTACACCATAAATCCATTCACTATTACCCTGGCTAAATACCATTCAAAGTATTCATTTTCCATCTAAGAACAAAATTTCTAAATTTTTTAACAACTTAACCACTTTACTTCACTTACGTATTTCCGTGTTTCCTTGCTTCGTTTACTTGCTTTTTAATACTAGTGGGCCTCTATGTCGGCTTTGATCCGTGTTAGTGTTGTCTGACTTAAATGAACCTTTAAGTTAGTTTGAATTGATCTGGCTTTTGAAAGCTCTGCGTATTGACTGACTTAAATGAACCTTTAAGTTAGTTTGAATTGATCTGGCTTTGAAAGCTCTGCTGACGATGGGTAGGCTAGTTTACTTGCTTTTTAATACTAGTGGGCCTCTATGTCGGCTTTGATCTGTGTTAGTGTTGTCTGACTTAAATGTTACTGTCTTTGAAAGCTCTGCGTATTTGACGAAAGGAGTACAAGATGGCGAATATCTCGAAAAAATGAGCGGTTGCCTGATTTTGATTCGATTTTGAAAGCTCTGCGTATTGACGGAACGAGGCTTCTCTCGATATTAAATAGGCCTGAGATTGCGCATAGAACGCAGCGGTATTTCTCCTCTCCTCCCGAGTCCCTCCTTTCCATTTCCGTTTCGAACATGACGATGCTCATGTCTCTCTGTTTTTCTTTTCAAGTTTCTCTGCTCTTCTTGTTTCTCTTCCTTTCCTCCTTTGCTCACCCATTTCATGATGATCGACAATCGCTGCTGATGTTCAAGTCGCTCATCACCCACAATGCTAATCGATCCATGGCCGACTGGAGTTCCGCCGTTCCCTTGTGCAACTGGACCGCAGTTAGCTGTACCCACCGCCATCCATTTGACAGAGTGATCGCGCTCAACCTCAGTGCCATGGATCTGCAAGGCACCATTTCTCCTTCACTCGGCAATTTGTCGTTTCTTCAGTCACTCGATGTTTCCCACAATGCGCTTCACGGTCATATCCCACCTCAATTGGGACGCCTCTTTCGTTTGAGAACGCTCAAGTTGAATTTCAATCGATTGGAGGGAAACATTCCCATGGAGTTGGGTTCCCTCACACATCTGCAATACCTAGACCTAGCAGCAAACAGCTTCACAGGTACCATTCCCTCTTTCATAGGAAACTTTTCAGCGTTGACTGTTTTGGTATTAGGAAGAAATAGTCTCACTGGTGCCATTCCTCCACAATTGGGTTTGCTTACTAGTTTAGAAACACTTGAGCTATCACATAATGAATTGTCTGGCAACATTCCTACTTCTTTGTCAAATCTTTCCACTTCGACTTATTTGGGTATTTTTGAGAACAACATCAGTGGCGTGATTCCACAAGAATTGGGCCTGCTCACCAGTCTGGAAATACTTATTGTCTATGACAATGAATTGTCCGGTACCATTCCCACTTCTTTATCAAATATCTCTGCTTTGACCTACTTGGATATTTCCAAAAATAAACTCACTGGCACCATTCCAAAAGATTTGGGAAAGCTCACCAATCTGCAAGTGCTTTCTCTATTTGATAATGAATTGGTAGGCATCATTCCCACTTCTTTGTCAAATATCTTTAACTTGAATGATCTCTATTTATGGGAAAATCAACTAAGTGGAAACATACCAAATTCCATTGGAAATTGTTCCAAGCTCATGATACTATCACTTGGCAACAACAAGTTGAGTGGGAGTGTGCCAGTAGAGTTGGGTAACTTATCACTCCTTGAACGACTAGACTTACAATCTAATCAACTTGATAGTGGAAGCACTACAACTATGCCCTTTCTTGTATCTCTTACCAATTGTTCCCACCTACAAGATCTAGACTTGAGCAACAATAAACTAAGTGGTGTTTTACCCCTTGCGATAAGCATGCTTTCTGTCAATTTGTCTTACTTGTCATTATCAAGCAACATAATAGAAGGAAACATCCCTCCACATATTGGCAATCTTAGCAGCCTGAACTTTCTGAATTTAAGTGGAAATCTTTTAAATGGCAGCATACCACCATTAGGTAACCTTGAAAAAATAGAAAGATTGGATTTAGGAAACAATAGATTAGAAGGAAACATCCCCAATGATTTGAAACAACTAAAACATCTTGGTCTCTTGGATATTAGTAGAAACATGCTTTCTGGAAAAATTCCCAATTCCTTACACCATCTTGAACAACTAAGGATCCTTTCTCTTCATCACAACTACTTCTCAGATAAAATACCTACCAGCTTAGGAGATTGCAAGAATCTGGCATTACTTGACTTGTCTCACAATAGACTTAGTGGAAAAATACCACCGGAAGTCACCACTCTTCCTTACTTGAATCTTTATTTAAATTTGTCATGGAATTTATTGGATGGCCCCTTGTCTCCTCAAATCGGGAAACTTGGAAATGCTTTAGCTATAGACATTTCTGCCAATTTATTAACTGGTGTCATTCCACCAACACTTGGAAGTTGCATTGCACTTGAATCATTGATTCTGTCTAACAATTCCTTAGAAGGTTCCATTCCAAATTCACTTGGATATCTACAAAATCTCATGGACTTGGATCTCTCTTCTAACTCCTTCTCAGGTACAATACCAATTGCTCTCAACAAGTTGAAAGAGCTCCGCTATTTGAATTTATCTTTTAACAATCTCAATGGAGAAATATCAAAAGGACAATTTTCTACAAATCAAACCATTATCATATCCTTAATTGGAAATTCGGGTTTGTGTGGGCCACAAGTATTTTCCTTACCAGCATGTCCAACACCAAAAAGTCATTTTGATGTTTTGAGAAAAGTACTATTGCCAATTGTTGGTGCTATTGGATTTCTACTATGTTGTCTACTTTTGGGATTCCTCTCAAGAGGGAATTTGCATATACGAAACTTTGATTTTCCACAAGTTATTTCCCATAAACCAGAGCATCGAAGAATATCATATCAAGAGCTTTCTAGAGCAACTAATGGATTTATCGAGGCAAACTTGTTGGGGAAGGGTAGTTTTGGATCAGTGTACAAAGGAATTTTGAGTGATGGCATGCTTGTTGCTGTGAAGATTTTCCATTTGCAAAATGACCAGGTTGTGAAGAGTTTTAAAGCAGAGTGTAAAGCTTTGCAAAAGGTTCGACATCGAAATCTTGTGAGAATCATAACCTCATGTTCCACCCTCCATTTCAAAGCTTTAGTGTTCAAGTTTATGTGTAATGGAAGCTTAGAGAAGCATTTGTATCCTGATAAAGATGACAACAATGATGAGGATGTGTGTGAATTGGGATTGAAAACACGATTGGATATTGCCATAGACGTGGCCCATGCCATGGAATATCTTCATCATGATTCTTGTGTGCAAGTAGTGCACTGTGATATAAAACCAAGCAATGTATTGTTGGATGTAAATATGGTCGGCCATTTAACAGATTTTGGGATTGCAAAATTAATTGATGCAACCTCCAATGATTCACTTACTTCAACACTTGCTCTAAAAGGATCCGTGGGCTACATTTCCCCAGGTGTGGATTTTTTAAAATATCATTTTTTTTTGTATTTTCTTCACAACAATCTTATATGGACTTGTTGAGTAATTTTTGATCAAGGTTCTCTTGAATGCAGAGTATGGATTGGGTCAGAGGGTTTCCACTCAAGGTGATGTTTATAGCTATGGCATTCTATTATTGGAAATGATTACTAGAAAAAGGCCAACGAGTGACATGTTTGTAGGAGACTTGAACTTGCATAAGTGGGTGAACTTAGCATTTCCAAATAGAGTGAAGGAGGTAATTGACAGTGGTCTCTTGAGGGAGATGGATGGAGATGAAATTGGAGAAAATGATGCATATAAATGCCTACTTTCTTTCCTACGTGTTGGTTTGCTATGCTCAAAAGATTCCCCTGAAGAACGCCCAACCATGAGAGATGTGTCAACTGTGTTGGAGAGTCTTAGAGAGGATTTGGTGGAAAATAGTGTTCCTTTAAGGAGTTTAAGTTTAGAATGAAGCTTATCTGATATGCTTGCCAATAGTAACTACAATGCAATAAGGAATAATGCAGTGGCATCAAATGATCCAAGTTGTACGTTTTAGTTTCTAAAGATGTCAATTGCAAAAGATTTGTATTCTTCCAATTACAAGTATCTATATTATTTTAGTAATTGAAGTAATTTGACGTTAATATAATACTTTAGCAATAGTTTTCAACATGAAAACTGGTTTCTTTTGTAACTCCATATTTTAATGAGATTGTACAACTATATATGTCTTAATGTGTTTCAATTGTCCATCCATTAATGAAGGAACTTGGGAAAATGTTGTATGGATTCATCTCATGAAAATTGATTTTGTTATTCTTAAGCATATTTGAAATTGGTCGGGGCTGCCTATGAAAATATTGCTCTTTCAGGCCTGTTTTCTGTCAAAGCTTTCACAGAGGAGACTTGAACTTGCATTAGTAGAAGCTTTGTAGTTGTCTTCAGATTAAATTCTTGTATTTGTCCTTGCATGGAAGTGAGGGATAAATGCTGCTTCTTTTCAGTGCAATGCACATTGCTTCCAAATGTTTAATGCTTCTATGTCAATATGTGGTGCTTTCTAGAAATTCTTTCCACTTTAATCTCTATGCACGTTCACTGAGGTTTATGCACTTGTGTTTGTATAGTCTGGTGTGAGTGAACATCACGTCATAACCATGACAAAGAAAAATAATATAAATATACAATGCAAAAAGATTAAAACCATGCCATACAATTTCAGAGTATTCTCCTACTTAGAGGATAAATTTTTACTGTATTGTATAGGGTTCACTCCATAGTCATGATATCCACTTAATGTTGCTATGTTTTAACATTTACAATATTTGGGATTACTGAAATTGGATTCTTGTACTTGTCTTTCTGTATGTTTTAACAAGGCCTGCCCAAGGGCTTCATCTTATTTTGAGATCCCTACAGATTGTAGTAGTCAATTTCCTGAAGATTTTATAATTGGGTTAGCTTCTTCAAATGATATGCAGATATTAAAGAAGAGTTTGATGTTGCCCTTTATTTATTTCTGATTTTTATATGCTACAGGGTGGGTTCTGTGTCTACCTCATTTTGAATAATCTGCATTGTGAAGAATTGAAAGACATCTCATTTCAGAACCTCCATGGCCTTTTTCCTCATATTCAAGAATATGGGATTTTCGGAGTTAGCACATCCCTTTACACATCCTACATATGCAACTTAATCTAGCTGTGAATGACAACTTAATCTAGCAGTGAATAATTGGTTTTAGGGAGTCACTTTCTGATATAGAAATTTGTGTTGAAGGATGTAGCGTTTTCTGAAATAAGACCATATCATTACATCGTTTATCTAGGATACAATCGGAATGTCTCTTTAACAATTTCCATATTGAAATAGATAACAGCATCCACCATGACATATACAATAAACATTCTGTCTATAGAAGACAGAAATAACAGGGAGAAAAACCATGGATTTAGAAGACATTTGGATTGTATTGAAGATGACACAACATTGAATTAACAGTCAAGTTTTATAATAGAACTTATAATAAGCTGTATTGTCTCGAAAGCACGCTGACAGACTCAACTTTTGGTGTGATACGGAAGGAGATTTTCATTGTAATCTTGCCCATCATTTTCTTCAAACCAAATGGTTTGTCAGAGAGTTGAAATAATCACAGTCCATGATAACTTAAACAAGTAGTTACTGCATTCATATGGTCCATTTTAGAGTGTCCAACATACCATAGTCCATGATAACTTACATTAATTACTTCAGTCAAACCTAACCAGATATTGTGCATTTTAAACTTCCCATCATACAGAGGGTGCTCATTTGACAAGAGAATTGAGATCTGAATACTGAGAATGATTGTTGTTTTTCTCTACTTGGGAAATCAAGAGTACCCACATATGTTTTAGTGGTTTCTCCAGAGAAATTGTCAGACCTTCAGTTGGGTTCCCATCATTTGACTGAAAAAACAGACTAGCATAGGAGATCCAGACTTAGTATGATGATTTGGTTATTTTGAGCATTCGGGTTTATACATTTGGCCCAAAGACGAAATTGGTCCATAGGTTTTTCAGGAGAAGGCGATGAATCAATCAATGAACTAAAAAATTGCTAATTTTGAGTTTAGTATAGATATATTGTTGAGTCATAAAGTTCTTAGATTTTGCAGTTGGGTGTTAATAATCATGAGCTACAATTCATGTCAATGGATCAGCACTTCTTCAGGAAGAGATGGAAGGATATTAGAGGATAAGGTGGTATGCATGACTCGGGTTATCTTGCTACTCGATTGGATTCCGGACCTTCTTCACCACCTGTGTCATCACAAGTCAACAGACATGTAGATAAAGAGCTGTACAGGGACTTAGTTGAGATGGTTCCTCTGGTGTAGTCCCTCATGGTATGTTCGTGACCAATCTTATCCATTTCTCCATATGACTTAAGTATCAAGTTTTCATAACCAGTGTCGTCTATGGGTTTTGGACTTGATGTGTTTTTAATTGATATTTGTGCAATTTAGATAAAACAGTGGCCCCAAATCTTACAATGGTGGAAACTATCATTTTATTATCCCGAGTCACAAACAGAAATGCTGCATAAGAACACGGATGAAAAAGATTATTCTTAGTCTATGGAGTTCGCATTGCCCATTCTCTTTACTAATAAAATATCTTCATCTATAATGTGTGTTGTTTTCATGGGGAGGCTTCATGATTTTAGTTACTAGATATTTACATCTTGGTTTCGGCAGTTTTCTAGTGCGATCCCTTGGAGTACGAGGCTTCTGTTTTTTTACTCCACTAACTGGTACACTGAGTGCCTTTTCCTTTTCAGTGTCCAAATTCTAATGAGGATAAGGTTAATTATGCAGGATTACAGGGTAAACAAGTCCTCTCACTATGCAATAATGCAACCGTGGTTACACTCCCACTTTTAGGGACTTCTCTATTAGAAAGTTGAAACTGGATTTTGGAAATGTGTATATCATTTACTGAAGCTCAATATCACGAGTTTTGCTGAATGCTGGATTGAATATATTATTTTTTCTTTCACTGTAATTTGTTCCTGCAGTTGGAAGATTGAAAGACATGAAACAATGTGACACAATGTTGTTCCTTGTTTTCTATTTTTTCTTTTTTCCTCTGCTTCTGTCCTTTCAAGTGGCTGTGTGGGACTAGTTTTTTAATAATAATAATCTAATTTTAAGGTCACAGCCAAGTCAGACACCAAATTGGTGTATGAGACCTCTTGTTTGTGGGACAAGGGACCCCTCCCGCAGCGATTTGACTGCTAAAATTTACGGAGGTGTACATACCCTACCCCCTCTGGATTTGAACATGTGACCTCCTAAGAGGAAACACATGTTCTTAACCATTACTTTGAGCTAGCTAAGCACAGAGATCAGAGCTAATTCCATGCTTATTAGGAACTGCATTCTCACCGTTGAGTGGGAGGTCTGTATGCAGAAAGACTCTTATGGGCATGAAAGTCACAAAGAACAGCCCAAGGATATGCAAAAAGCCAGAAACATTTTTTCCTTTTAGTACATAAGGGCAACACAATTATGGCTTGGATATTAGCAGCTTTAGATTTAGATTTTGTATTAATTGTTTTTTCTCTCAGGATGTTTACGCTACATAAGGATGTTGTTTGGCTTAGATTCATTTCCATATTCTGTGATCAACATTATCCCGTTTTAGATTTTGAGTGGAGTTTATAGGCAGATGTCCTAACCCACTGACTACAAGTAAAAGACAATGCATCAGCACGATGTTTACTTTGATCTGTTTCTATCTAATGCTTGATTTTGTTAGCATAATTAGAGTACACCTAGTTGATCAACTAGCGGAAAAGCTAAATAGTATTATAAGTTTGACCATTTAACCATTTAACATTGTAGAGTATGACAGAACATGTGTGGAGTATTTATGTAGATTTTATTTTTAAATTCAGATCTAAGATAGTTCTTTGGTGAATTTTTTCTAAGACAAAGGACATTTTCTATCTTATAGAGATACAAGGTATTCTCATAGATTTACTAGAAATTTTACCAAATGATGGAAATCTGAGCTTCTGATGCGATTGCCGATGCCAATATTGTAGTACATACTACAGATGTGAAATTACCATTTGTTCTGTTGTTTGGCAAGGTAATTTTGGTGAACTGATTAACCTTTGTCCGGAGCCTACGAAGTTTAGCTTCTCTACTGATTACGACAAGGAATCCGAAGAAAAGTCAAATTCAAAGTCTCATTTTTTTTTTCCTGTTGAGCAGAGCAATTTGTAGTATTCTGGACCAATTGGCATTTGAATCACAGTATCACTCCCCTACATTAAGCATGAAAGATATGTTAGTGACTTTCAAAAACTCTACTGTTCAATACTTCTTATAGTGCCTTTCAGATGGTTATAAGAAACAAATTTATTTAGAAAAGTCAATTTTTGTTCTCTCAGCAGATAATCATAGACCGTTACAGGTTCCCTGCACATAATATTGATCTACTTACTGTGATACATTGAAACTTGGGAGAGCCTAACATTCTGCAACAACCATCTGTTAGCCGATTTTACCTTTCCCTTCAACAGATTGATATTTTACCTTGAAAGCTTCAAGTGTTGACTGATGAGGAATTTAAAACTGGATTTGGGCAACGTTTGATTGAAATCTCAGTCTCTGACCTCATGAAGGGAAAACATAAAACCTTTAATGAAACAAGACAAAAACTGATTGATATAGACTGTCCGCCCCCAAATACAATACATAGTTTGCTTAGCCCCAAATACTAGATCAACTAGGTTGTGCAATGAAAAATCGATTTTGTAGAACTTTTGTCTTCAATTCAAATTGTTTTCTGAATTTCACACGCTCTTTGTTTCATATCAAAATTTCTATAGTTACCTTAGATTCAGTATTTTTCCCAAGGTACCTTTTATTGTGTTTGTGTGGTTCTTGCAGTTTCTACTCTCAAAGGCATTTATAGCAGTCTAAGTTCGCCCCGGCAACTTTCTGGATGGAGTGCAAATGA